>JACEEZ010018894.1:74046-76546 GCA_016584305.1 Chionoecetes opilio | reverse complement strand
ACATATATTAAATAAAAATATATAAATATATATAAAAATTTTTAATATTATTTAAAATTTATTTTTATACAAATATAAAATATATAAAATTAATATATAATATTTTATATAAATTATATTATAATATCAAATATAATAAAAAATATACTATAAAAAAAATATATAATATATAAAATTATTATAATATAAATTTTTTAATATAACTATATATAATATTATAATATTTTAAATAAAATATATACATAAAAAATTTAAAATTAATATAAATTTTTTAAAATAATATATAATATATAAATTATATAAAAAATATAAAAAATATATATATACATAAAATTTATATATTACATATATATAAAATATATTAAATATATATAATCTAAAAATAAATTTTTAAATAAAAAAAAATTTTAATTTTAATACAAAAAATTTTAAAAAAAATTAAATAAAATAAAATAATAAAATATTTTAATAATAATATATATATATATATAAAATTTAATATATATATATTTTAATAGTAAAAAAAAAAACCCAAAATATATAATAATAAAATTCCCTTTATAATATAATAAATAAAAAAAAATTTAATAAATTTTAAATATTTTTAAAAAATATATATATATATATTTTTTTTAAAAAATAAATATAAAAATTATATAAAATAAATTTTTTTTAAAATATTAATATACAAAAATTTTTTTAAATAAAATTAATATATAAATTTTAATACATTTTTAATTTTTAAAATATAATATAAATATAATATATAAAAAAAAAAATTTTTTTAAAATAAATTTTAAATATAAAATTATATATATAAAAATACAATTTAAAATTTAACTTATAAAAATATATATACATAAATATATATATAAAAATAAATAAAAAAATTTATAAATATAATAATAAAATATATATATATAAATATTAATAAAAACCTTTTTTTACTATAATTTTTATAATATACATTTTTAAAATAATAAAAATTTTAAAAAATAAAAAATTATATATATAATTTTTTTTAAATATATTACATTATATATATACAAATTTTTAAAATAAATATAAAAAAAAAAAAAAAAAAACCCCAATATAAAAATATATATACATATATATAAAAAATTATATATATATATAAAAAATAATATTAATAATATATAAAAATACATAAAAATTTATTAATAATTAAAAAATTAAAATATATATAAAAAAAATATATATATAAAAATTATATTATATTTTTAAAACATTATATATATAACTTTTAATTTTTTATATATATACATATAAAAATTTATATAATATAATATATATAAATATATATATTAATCAAAATTTTAATAATATCTATATATATTTTAAATATAATATATATAAAAAATTATAATATAAAAAAAAATTTTTTTTAAATACATTTTAAATTTATCCCTATATAAATATCCCTATATATATAAAAAAAATTTTATATAAAATAATATATAATTTTTTAATATAAATTATAAAAAAAAAAAATTTTTTTTAAAATATACTATATAATATATAAATTAAATAATTTAAAATATAATAATAAAATTTTTTAAAAAAAAATTTTATTAATATATAAAATTTTAAAAATATTACATAAAATTAAAAATACAAAAATTTTAAAATTTTAAATATTTAAAAATTATATTATTATAATATTATATAATATATAAATATATAAAATTAAAAATTATATAATAAAAATTTAAATATATATAAAAATATATATACTATATATATATACATATTTTTAATAAATAATAAAATTTTAAAAAATAAAAATTTTTTCATATAAAAAATATAATATAAAAAAAATATATATAAATATAAATATAAATATAATATATATAATATTAATAATAAATTATATAAAAAATATATTATAATAATTATAAAATTAAAAAATTTTTAAAAAATATAAAATTTTTTAAATATATATAATATATTAATATATATAATATATATATAATAATATTTAAAAAAAAAATTTAAAAAAAATTATATAAATATTAAATATAAAAATTTATATAAAATTAAAATATATAAAATTTTTAATAATATATAAATAAATAATATATATATTTATACATATATAATATATAAAAATTTTTTTTAAATAAAATAAAAATTTTAAATATAATATAACTTAATTTTTTAAAAATATATATATTTTTCCCTTTTAATTTTAAATTTATATTTTAAAATACAAAATTTTAAAACCCAATTATTATAAAATTTAAAATTAAATATATAACTTAATATAATATAATAAAAATTTTTTTATATTATATAAATTTTTAAATTAAAAACATTAATTTTTTTCACCTATATTAAACTTATTATTATCATTTATTCCAATAAAAATTATTATTTTATATATATAATCAATATATATAAATTAAAAAAAAATAATTTATATAAAAAAACTTATATATTAAAATATATTTTTTTAAATTTTAAATAAAAATAATATATT
>JACEEZ010018894.1:16546-69046 GCA_016584305.1 Chionoecetes opilio | reverse complement strand
ACACCATGAACCGCCGGTACAAGCCGAACCTCTGCTGGGGACTTTCCATGACGTCTTCCTCGGTCTGGGATACATCATCCTGTCACCACAACCCCCCAGGGAAGAAGGAAGAGGCACGAGAGGGAAGGATTGTCTTCGCGGAGCAACGACACCTGTTCATTTTAGTGCTTCCCTTCCGCCTTACCTTTTGAGATGCATTTTCTTTATTGCACTGATAAACCAGGTGCGAGTTTTATCGATTTGATGCTATTTATGTATTTGTAAACTTCAATTCCATTCGCATTAGACTTCAATTCCATTCGCATCTTAGAGAGAGAGAGAGAGAGAGAGAGAGAGAGAGAGAGAGAGAGAGAGAGAGAGAGAGAGAGAGAGAGAGAGAGAGAGAGAGAGAGAGTGAGTTCCATTTGATTATTTTTTTCTTGCCAGTTACCTTTGTGCATCCGTAATTATAACTTCGAGTATACAAACTTTCATCTCGTGCAGGACATAATTGAGCAAGTCAACCACACTGTGTTTACAATTATTAGGGTTACGAAACACTGCAAAAAGACCAGCGACGGACAACACAGTAGTAATACAACGCAAGCAAGAAAAGGAAGGAAGAAATATACGACCCTTGTCCAGGATACGTGTCCCATTATCTGAGGTCACCTTGAACTTAAACAATGAATATGAGCCAAGCGGCAGACTGGCAGAGGTGTAAATGGAGGTGTAGGTGTGGTTTTTAAATGACTTCAAATCATGTTGAAAATGAATGACTCATCATTCTCTCTCTCTCACACACATAAATCTGTGAATCCAAGCCAGATGAGAAGGGCGGAGGGATACAAATGATCTTCTACATCACATTCTTTCCTATTTGTATTTGTGTGTTGAAAGAGGAATTAGAAATGTTCTTGCGCTCCTTCATAATCACCTCTTCAAGATTTGATCAGGACGGAATACGTGATTGTACTTACGGCACTATAGAACAAAATGTGCCTATCGCCACCTTGCCTCAGAAAAATATAGTACTATAGAATATAATAACCTTGGATTAAGGTATCATATGTGCGTATACTTCCTCTTCGTCAACCAGTTGTTACGTGACTGATACTGTAAATAGCTTATGGTGCATGGGTGACATGAATCTACTAATTCTACTTCGTGACAGTCTTGTTGTATGGGAGCAGGGCAGTATTGCAGGAACACTCGGCTCCTGAGGTATTTTTATCAACTAAGTCCTAATACAAATTTGCAAGTAGACAGTAGTCCTCGACGAGGATGTCACATGGGGACAGACAACACTCACGACACCCTGCGCCTCATCACAACACCGCCGTCAGGAGCAGGATGCGCCCCTGGGAATTATCTTTCTGAATCTACAAAAAACAGCGTCTTCGTATATTCCCGACGAACGACGACGATATTCCCGACGCTTTGTGAACAGGCGACACATTCTGAAAAACTGTTTCGCGATAAAATATCGCGTGAGTTCAAAATCACGAAATTGTAGGAATTTGTAGTTCAGATTCATTACGAACTATTTTCTTCGCAACCACTGTACACCGGAAATGCAGTTCCTGGAAAAGGAAAAAAACAAGTGTTTCCAGCACATCTCAATTGTAAAGACACGCCTTTATAACCTACTGGCGAACCTTTGTTCTCCACAACCCTCACTCATACTTCCACTGCGACCACTTGTACTACAGGAGAGAGAGAGAGAGAGAGAGAGAGAGAGAGGAGAGAGAGATCTGGGTGGTGGAACAAGTTCTCACACGTCAAGGATCAGTTGCAATAAGAAAAAACAAACCCGAGAGAGAGAGAGAGAGGAATTCTGGTAAAAAAAAGAAAAAAAAGAGAAAACAAAACGGGATAAACGCCGGGGTCACGAAATGCAGAAGAAAACAGAGTTCAAGCTTTACTTACTTTTCCTGCAAGCTTTACAACAAATTAATACATCAAATAAATGTATAACTAATCGAGCACAGCACTTAATGTAAGGTAGATTGGTAAAACTCATGTCCCGGCATACCCACGGTAACCTGTACTACCGGCACCAAGGATACTATCTATACTCTTATATTATCCTTGACCAGCACTGGCCTCGGCATAACAGAGGACCTTGTGCTGAGGCCTGAGGTGCCTCCAAACGTTTGTGATGCGTTCACAGGTAAGATGAAAGCGAGCTTCAGGCGACGGACTCCTGACATCTTTTAACCTTTGCAGAAACCAAATATACAGTTACCATTTCGTTATTGAGCATGGAGGTATTTTAACCTTTGTTTCCCTTCTACAAGTTTATTGAGGCAGTGAGTGCATACCCTCATCCCTGTGTTTTACCGAGCGCTGCCGTGTTCCTGCGGTGCTCGCAGCAGAACTGTTGCTATGCAGCCCTGCCGTTATTGACTCGCTCCACACGGCCGCGTCCCAGTTGTTGGGGGGATAGGCCTACCGCCGCTTGGCAACCCCCACCAACCTTTTCACGACCGGTGGCATCATAAAGAATTCTTAAACAGCAGTCTTTGTTCACATCAGATAACTGATTAAAAAGTGTCTTCCTCAAACGCAACCCCACCTCGGTTAAGCTAATACCACAAGCAAACTCTCTCTCTCTCTCTCTCTCTCTCTCTCTCTCTCTCTGTGATACTGATGGCATGTTCCTTCAGACTTACCTCTGACTGCTCGACGAGATGTCCCATCTTCTGTACAGATTTATGTTGTGATTTGTTTGGTGTAACAGGTATTCTTTCTTTCACTCAAGTCTGTACAGAAAACCGTAACAAAGTCAGACTCTTGTAATACCCGGAGCTCGTAGTCAACGGCATGCATCGGCGCTGTGTTGTGAGAGTTCGTCAGGTTGAAGCAGTGCTTCTACTCAAATGGTATCGTTGATTGCCAGCACAGTTGAATAGTTCACTCGAGCCAGAGTCTCACGACAGTCACCAGCTCGACGCTCAGCTGAGACTGAAGGGAATCCTTTGTTTGACACCTCCCAGCTGATTGGCCCTCAGCTGCTCCCTCAGCTGATGGCCGCGCTGCCGTACACCACCACTACATATAAAGCGACTCAAATATATGCACCAGGTTTCCATTACTATTTTGCAATCTAATAGAAATCAAAGCTGCCTTCAATAATATTTACACTATATCTATATATACTGGTGATACAAAAGTATCGTTATCATTAATGTTTTGGTAATACACATCTCCTTGCCGTGGCATCTCCCTTTGGTGCAGGTCGATGACGGAAGCATCGAGAGAGGCGGGCAGGTTTAAATGCATCTTTTACCACAAAGGTTTCCTTGTTTCATCACATTGTATAATGAAAGTAAACGTTTGCTTTGCTTACGATCCGTGAAATATAATTTGCTAACAGCTCCTCTGCCCTGTGTAACTGTGTAGACATGTGGCCAGGACCCATGTGACGGTAAACATTATTATTCCTGGGGACATCACCGGTGACCGGCACAGCCAAATCGACCGGCCTGCCTCATACATACCTCCTCATTGTCTTGCTCAGGAATCCACCAATGTTTTGTGTCAAGGGTAATCCGTTGACACCGGATTGCATGGAAACGCTAACATTTATCTCATTATAATGATATATGAAGTACGTGTATTGGTGGTAGAGAGGGTGGCTTACCCAAGGCTGCAGGATAAAGAGCCTGATATCTGTTAAATGGTATGCACATATATTAATATTAATATTCATTCACGCGAGCAGCATAATTACGTAGCCTACTTGTTATGACCTCAGTATGGTGTAATATGACCGTATATATGTGTGTGTGAGAAGGAGTTTTAGCTTATCAACGAGGGTTTATTTTTGTGTTTTGAATCGATTTTTGTTGTTAGGCCTACAAACTAAAACTCATATAAAAGAGTTCCATTCTAAGGATACCACGTTATCATAAAAGATATTTGTACTGTATAGATAGCTACACTCTTGTACTCATCAGAAGAGGTAGGCAGGGACATGAACGTCAAAAACATGATTGTTATGAAGGATTAAATTGAGAGAGAGAGAGAGAGAGAGAGAGAGAGAGAGAGAGAGAGAGAGAGAGAGAGAGAGAGAGAGAGACTGCCTTCAACTAGCATTCATGAGGTCATATAATGCAATAACCAGAGCTGGGCAGTATTTAAATACATTTGTGTATTTAGAACTGTATTTATAAATACATTGGTTTTCACGTATTTAAATACTTTAATGAGTATTTAAATACTCATATATAAAAATTAAATAAGTTTTTATCAGTTAATTTGGCCATAAACCCGCCCAACTGTTGGGAAGGCCTCCCTAAAAATGAAAATATACAATAGGAAAGTATCCTTTATCATTTATCAAGTGTTTTATATTGTTAATCATGATTTACTGAATGCATGTTAAAATTTGTGTGTATATTTAAAATGTATTTACAAATGTATTTAGTATTTAAATACGTTTCTCCCATGTATTTAGTATTTAAATACATTCAATGTATTTAGTGCCCAGCTCTGGCAATAACAATAAATCTTTTCTATATTGTTATATATATGACTCTGGAAACGCCACTCGCACATGCCGTCTGCGCCCTATAATGTTGCTCACTCCTCGATCAACTACTCGACCCATAGCATTTTAAAGTACACACATAGCCTAATACATAACAAGCCTGACCCCACGTATACTAATTTCCCAAGGGATAGGAAAATCATATAATAATAATACTTACCTAAGAGAAGGAATATCATTAAATCAAGAATCTTGCCTCAGAGGTCCATGATTACCTCTTTTAAATAAACTCTTTATAATTGTATAATGAACTCTTAATATTGCAGGTGAACACACACACATTCGCACAAGACAAAGGATATTGGTTTTTATTCCTGATATATTACAAAGACATGATTCATTAAGTCCTTATCCACTTTTCATTAGAACAGAAGAATGCCAAGTCAATGCCTTGAGTCTCTGCTTGGCATGGGAGTCTTAGTCAAGCTTACTTAAAAATATAAGAACATTAGAAAATAAGGAAGCTACAAGAGGCCGCGAGACCTACACGCAGTAGTTCTTGTTACTTACCACTACCTGCATCTACCTTTCATTCCCATCCATAAATTTATCCAGCCTCCTTTTAAAACTCCCTATTGACTCCGCACTGACCACCTGACGACTGAGTCCATTCCAATCATATACCACCCTATTTGTGAACCACTTTTTCCCTATTTCCTTTTTAAAAGTACTTCTTTGTGAGTACTTACCACTGTGCTTCCAACGAGAAATATGATTATCTATTTATGAAAATGTTGATATACATTCTGGGTTTGTGATAGCTCATTCAATCAATTCAATTTAATTTTCGGCATTCACAATAATAGGATTAGTTCCCTGCACTAAACTGATTGATAATGAACTTGTTAATCACCTTTTCCATGTGGCAAAGGTTTAGAAAAATACTAATAAGTTTGTACTCTTGCATTTATTTTCCTCAATTTTTTTTTTTTTTTAGAATATTGTTATTAACTGGAATAGTTTACCATATTGTACTTCACAAAATGAAGGAAAATTATTGAAAAACGGCATTAACAGATATGTTTTGCATGAATCTTTAAACATGTAAATAATAGTATTGCTAATTCTATCAATATTCTTACAAGAATTAAAAATGAAGATAAAACTAAGCAACGTCCATTCCTGAATCATTTGCGGCCCCTGTGAATGTTGCACTTGTCAAGTCAATTACTTCGTCAATAACACACAGATCTTCTCCTTGGGGTGAAACATTATCTTGCATCAGAGTTTGCTGTAACTGATGTAACGAAGTAACCAGAACATGCAGCTGCTTCTGCCGCAAACTAATTTTTTCTTCCAGTTGATCCCTTTTAGACTGAAAGATAATAGAGATATTTTCTTATTAAAAACACACACACACACACACACACACACACACACACACACACACACACACACACACACACACACACACACACACACACACACACACACACACACACTCTCTCACACTCACACTCACACACACACACTCACACACACACACACACACACAACGAAAAATTATTAGCTTGACTCATTCCGGAAAATATAAAAATATGTAGGTAAAGGGAAAAAGGTAAATACACACACAAACTGTAATGGGGTGAATGGGGAATGCTCAGTCGAAGGTAATGAAGCCTTATGGGGAAATGGGTTGCTAAATCTAGGTGTGGAACAAAAGACAAGAGTTCTAGGTGAGGACACTCCAGTGACTTAATCTGCTGTTCATAAAGGGGATGGACATAATTAACAACTTATGTCTCTATGGTTATTTAACATCTAGATGAATGGAGCGGAGAAGGTGAAGGCCAAGGTCAGGGAAAAAGAGTCTAGACTGGTTTGTGGAGATCAGAGACAGGGAGAAGTGAGTAAGTTATTGTTTGCAAATGATACAGGACTTGCAGCTGGTGGCAGGGGTAAGCTACAAAGTTTAGTTACACATTTTTTGAGTATAACAAAAGAAACCTGAAAGTAAATGTAGCCGAGAGTAAAGTGATGAGATGCAGTAGGGAAGGAGGTATAGCAGGTGCCGATATAGTGGTGAATGGCGACAGGCTAGAACAGGTAGGAAAGTTTTGGTATTTAGGAGTGAATGGTGAGGCAGGTGGGTCCATGGAGGCTGAGGTGGATAAGAACATAAGAAAATAAGGAAGCTACAAGAGGCCGTGAGACCTACACGAGGTAGTTCCTGTTACTTAACTCTACCTACATCCACCTCTCTTCCCTATCCATGAATTTATCCAGACTCCTTTTAAAGACCCCTATAGATTCCGCATTGACTACCTGACGACTGAGTCCATTCCAATCATTTACCACCCTATTTGTGAACCAGTTCCTCCCTATTTCCTTTTTAAATCTACGCTTTTCACTACGCTACGATCAAAGGGAGTGAGAAGGAGTTATGGCTTTGGAGGGACTGAAGGGTCTTTGGAGTAAGAGATTAAGTCTGTGTAAGTAAAGATGGGCATGTTTGAGGGAAGTGTAAGTCCAATTGTTTTGTTTTTTACGGCTGTGAGGCATGGACATCGAATATAGTGAAAGATATCATGTCTTACATTGAATTTCAAACTATGCATCAGGTCTGAAAACCTGCACTTGAGCATTCTATTGTAGAATTCTGTATCATAGTTCCTGTTGATATAGTATAGCATTCACTGCAGGCAACCCATAACTATACTGGGGTTTTTTACGAGGTGAAAAATCCTGATCCCTTGCTGCTTACTGACTGATATTTGATGCCAGGAGAAGGAAATGGTACAGTTCTTCTAGATTTCAGCTGCATTTTATCATAGTTAACCATATTATCAGGTATGCATAGACATAATTAAAAAAAATAAAAATAATTAAGCATGAAACCTTAAGATAGAATGTAATTTTCGCCTCATTAAAAAATTTGACTATAAAAGTCCATCATCTCACCTTAAGTGAATGAAGGTGCTGTGTGAGATGAGCCAACTTGTTGGCAGTGTCTGAGCGGGGTGGATGCTCCTTGATCAACCGAGCCAAAGCATCATATTCTAATCTGTTACGTCGCACTTGCCTGGCTTCTTCAAGTTCTTGTTTTGCGTCGTCAATAGCAACACAAGCTTTTTCAACATTGGTACTTGTCTCTTCCCTGCATTAAAAAAGAAAAGAAGTTTATAGTATGGTGCTGTCCTACCGTCATTAATGCCTCCTGGGAACTATCTCAAAGGGGTGAATATAACAGAAGTGTCTCTATATGAACCTGTCAATGCAACTCATCCTAACACATTGCAGTCCTCTACTTTTCTCAACCTCTCTGTCTTGTCTCTCAGATATATAACATCCAGTCAGCTTACTTTACAGGGGGCATCTTCTCACGTTCCAAGCGTTTATTCCACTCCTACACAAAATTTAAATAAAAGTAACTATAGTTATAAAAACCAATTTCTATTTATTTGGTTATCTGATGGAGATGCTGCCCTCTCATTGCCTCCACGATGTTGTTGAGGCACAGGATAGATTTTGCCAGACAGTTCGTGACATTTCTACAGATTTCCTTTATAGGGCCATGCACAGCTTTCACTAATAACTGGAAAAATGCACCGGAAACAAGAATGCACAAATAATGACAAATTTCCAAGAATATTTATAATTAAAATTACCATTGGTAAAAAAAAAAAAATTCTAGCATAATAGTGCTAGATCTATATAAAACAAATACTAAAATCTGAAAACTTCTGGTTTGGTAATTTGAGGCTGGTGATAGAATTTTATGTATGGTTAATACTTAAGCTTGGCAAGTAAAACCCATAAGTGACACATTCCCACTGGTTACAAGCTGTGAGTCATGTATACCGTAAACATTACTTACTGTGTTTTTATTTTTGAATACAATATTATATTCTCACATAATTTTGAAACAAAATGAGTTTCATGAGAACTTGGTTTTAATATTCCTTACTGTTAATGCATTTTATTACACTGTATTGCTAGCTTCTATATATCATCCACTTTCATTTCTTCTATCCCGACTTGAAAATGTGTCCAGATACTCCTTAATCATTCTCCTTAACGAAATCGCTGCTTCTGTGGTATTATGAGTACACTGAAACTATCACTGGTAAATCAACAAAATTGAAAATGCAATGCATAAAAATGTTTCATTGTACAAAGCATCAATTTGGAGGAGGTGGTCGAGTGGTTAGTACCTGGAAGTGGTGAGCTTATACCTACACACACATACAAATATATTACTATATGATATGCAGGTAAAACAATGAAATATTAGTTTTACTTTAAGAAATACTTCATCTCAGGATTTCTTTAAAGCCAGGCCCCAGTATTCAGGTGTGTGGTATGAAAGGAAATAAAACATCTTCAAATAATGCTTGCATGTGAATTTCATAAGCTCATGGTTTTCCCACTGTACTACTTAGATACAGTTTTTGCCCGCAACTCAGTATTCCAACCACTTAAATTAACAGTCTACAGTACAAATAACAATTCCTTACTTGCTTATTGGAATATATGTGTGTTAAGCTAATGACAATGTAACAAAGATCAAAATTTTCATCCTGACATACATTAGCAAGACAATACCGTACCTGAGTGTTTCATAGTTCTTGATTTCTTCATTATTCATGTCCACAATGGATTTCCACTTGAGGGAAGAATGCTCTATGGTTGCCAGCTGTGTCAGAAGACGGTCATATTGGTTTTGACTGAAAAAAAAAAAATTAAAGATTAGATATCTTGCTTGACACTGCACAATATCATTCTCAATTTAACAACTTCCCCTTCCTGCACATCAGCCTCATGAGGGAGGATATATCTATGTTCCTAAGTGGCACATTTATATAGCATGTGAATGCTTTTGTTGTTGTTCATTTTTCGATACCACTGTGTATACTTTAATTACCCATAATAAATAAATGATGTAGTCATTGTTACTCATAGAGTATATAAAAAAAAAAAAAAAAAAAAAAAAGTATTTATCATAGTTTACCTTTCTTGCGATGTATCATCAGTGGCACACCATTTGATTAATTGCTTCATGTACATCATCATAAGTCTTGCATCTCCAGTCCCATCTCCATCAATCATCAGTCTCCTACGTATTATTTCCTCTGCAAGTATACAATTACATCATTCAGAGACACCGTAGTAGGTAGTTTTCAGAGACACTGATTATTTTCTCCTGGCCTAAAATAGGTGCTTTTTCTAATGGAGATAGTTTTATTTTCCGGAAACCCATAATTTTTTTTTTTTTTAAATCACCGAATTTTATGGTACCGTTTCCATTAAAAACACTTCTCCATCAGAAAAAGCACTAAAACTTGGCCGGACAAAATTAGTCAGGGTCTTATAGGTTTTAATGAAACCTAACCTAACCTTAACCACGTGGAAATTATACCTAACCTAACCTTATAGGTTTTCATTAAAACCTATAAGGTTAGGTTAGGTTTCATTAAAACCTATAAGACCCTGACTCATTTTTCCCGGCTAAGTTTTACTGTTTTTTCTGATGGAGATACAGTGTTTTTAATGGAAACGGTACCATCAAATTCGGTGATTATATTTTTTTATTATTATTATTATTTTTTTTTAAACTTGCTATGGGTTTCCAGAAAATAAAACTATCTCCATTAGAAAAAGCACCTATTTTAGGCCAGGAAAAAATAGTCGGTGTCTCTGAAAACGGTAAATTTCTAGTGTTTGCCCATACTCTCCCACTTCCCCCAAACTTGTTTGGTGACCTGTGGGAATGCGGGGTTTTCGGGTGGGGAACAAATAATGCGTCGGAAACACGAAATTTAAGAGTTGTGTAGGGGGCGGTAAAATTCCCTGGATCTAGGCTAATTTCCTTATATCTAAAGAAATTTGCCTAACCAAAATTAACCCTTTCACGTCACCATTGTCATTCACTTTTTGTTGTCCCGCGTAAACCCATTGTCACCCAAAATGTCACGCGCGGGAAAAAAGTTGTACTTCCACCGCGTCTAGAAACTAAACTATTAAAGGTATCGAGTTCAATTATGTTTCGTTTTTAAGCTTAGATCATTTCCTATATCATACAATGTTAAAAAAAAAAAAAAAAACGCTAACGTGAAAATAACTTACAAATCTCGAGTTAGAAGGGAAAAAAAAAAAAAAAAAAAACCTTGTGGCAAAAAATAATATGCCAAAAATCAACTGATCATCATAGAAGATTTTTCTACATTCCATGACATAGCTGAATAAATTTCCTTTCCAATGAAGTATAATATATTGTAATTCGCTCAAAAATAAAGCCATACAACGAAGTGAAAGATAGCGTAAAGTTTTATATTTAAAAAATATATTGTATAATATAATATTATACAATATTATATTATACAAAATTTATTTTAATATAATATATTGTAATTCGCTCCAACGGTCAAGTGAATCTCACGTCAACCGCGCGCTTTTTAAGATTTTTAATAAATATTTTAAAATATTATTTTTGGATGACGCTCAAAGACGTCATTTGTACGTGAAAGGGTTAACCTAGCCTAGCCAAATTTAACCTAACCTTAGGGGGGCTTGACCCACCGCCACCGATAACCTAACCTAATCAAATGTAACTTAAGCTAACCTAACCTAACCTAATCTAACCTACCCTAACCAAATATAGCCTAACCTAAACAAATCTAACCTAACCGCCTAGCGGGGGGTTGGGGGGGTTCTTGACACTTCGGTCATCATTCTGTGAGGTTCGTCAGGTTCACACGTCTTTGGACTCGGAAGAAATCCAATTAATTTTCCCTAGATCTTAGGAATTTTTTCAACACCCCTAACTCAAAATATATGTGGTTGCGACGCATATTTTGTACCCCAGCCAAATATCCCGCATTCCCCAGGTCCCCAAGCTTGTTTTGTGGAGTGGGAGAGTATGAGCAAACACTAGAATAATACCCTGAAAACTACCGCGAAGTTCTCGTTCATTATAACCAGCCGCCGTATCTCTAACCGAAGCAAAGAGGTGTACGGCCCCCGTATCTCTAACCGAGGCGTTTAAGAATGTTTAAGGATAGGGGTTGGTGTCCCTCTATTTAACACTTTACCGTCACCCATGCTGCTCCTTCTTTCTATCTGTTGCTTTGTATCACTACGTAGTAGGTCCTCCCTCTATTCCAGCTCTTTTTGTGTCTTCTTTCTTCCTTCACTTAGCTTTTATAGTTCAACTTTTTTGTGTGTGAGCGAGGTTTGTTTACAAATGAACTCTGAGACAGAGAAAACGAAAAAGTATTAGGGGCAACTTATGTGATCATTATATAAACTTTTATTTTTCATCCCTTTCTTGTGAATAATAGGAACACAAATATGTGTTAAGGAGAGTGAACGTGAGAAATATGACACATTTGAGCTGCCGTTATAAAGGCCAACTTTGCCGAAAGTAAATAATGGTCTGACTATCAGCCAGCGTCAGGGAGGCGTCGACAGTCCTGACATACACGTTCCCATGGCTCTATTTTTGAGTGTATAGTTTATACCGTTGAAATAGCTTGGTTATCAGGTGTTAGCATGGCGGAGGAGGCTGTGTTTGATTTGATACACATGGAAGCCGTCTCGTATGTCTTCCAGGGCGAGAAGATATCTGAGGTGAGAAAAGTGAACCATTGGATCTTACTCCATAAGCTTTTGACATTAACCCCACAGCCCTTGATGTGATGGTAACCCAGTGGAGGCCATCCCAGCTATAGTACCTGCTTGTTTGTGTTATAGGTATTGATGATACGTTAAAGTGTGATAACAAGTTTCCTGTTTTTAAAGGGTAATTTTTCGTTATTGGGCACCACTATTCGAGGCCGAAACTCCTTGGTAATTTTTAATTATTAGACCATGATGTTTTAGGTCGTCAAAACTATTAAAGAAAGAAAAAATGTCTTTGCCTGCCTTATTTTTACTAATTATGCATTTTTTACGTGTGCTAAAGTTTTTGAGCTCTTGAAAAAGAAAATACATGACATTCTTGACAAGGGTTTTTGTCTTGAACATGACTTCTTTACAAAATTCCAGAGATTCAGGAAAATGTTAACACCTCAGATTCTAACGCATATTGATCCAATTAAGTTTTCAGGCATGCTGAACACAAAACCGGAGTCAGTTTTCTGGTTACTTCAATTTTTTAAACCCCATTTCACCCTATTTCATAATATAGCCAATTAGAATATCCATAGTTTCCCTTTGCTGGGTGATGCTGGCCTCCAACACACAGCATGCGTGGCGGTGACATCCCCTGAACTCATGCAGTAACTAAATATAATGAGGGTCATCCGGTTTTCCTATCGATCACTACTGCCTTATTGCTAGACAATCTAGAATATGGCCGCGGTACCTCTAGCCATGGTTAAAAGGGGCATGGCCACCGTATCTCCAGCCATGGCGTTGAGGAATATGGGTTCGTATCTCGAACCACTCTGAAATATTTCATAACCGGCCTGCTTCAAACCACATGCCACATGTGTTGCCTTTTTCTGCCAGATTTGTGGCCAGGAGTTACGGTGTACAAATTCATACCCAAGATGCAATCAAATAGTTCTGAGGTAATGCCTATGAAAAGCAGAAATCTTAGATTTAAAATTGGAGGCAATGACTCCTAGTTTTTGCCCAGCACCTCGCAGTGCTTCTACAGGGCAGAAGGCTGTTCTCCCCTGGAGCTCACATTTCACCACCTACATACTCTAAAGATGTAGGAAATTAAAAATATTTAAGATGTAGGAAATGTATAGACATACATCTTAAATATTTTTCTGTTCTCAGGATGAAGCTGTCGCAAAGTTGGAGCACATGGGATTTGCCACAGGCTACAGACTTGTAGAAAGGTTGGTGTCTGTTTAGAAGCTATGCTTGACTATCTTGACTTATATATTGAGCTATTTATAGCAACTCATTTTTAGTGACTATTTGATTGCTTAATCATGTTTACTCATCTCTCATAGATTATAGTGGGTTTTCCAGTTTAGGAATGATTTGATTCTCTGATGATGGTACCCAAAGTGCGAGCAAATCTTGCATAATATAGTTACATATTAACTGGACATTTGATTTTGTTCTCATTCATACATCTGATTCTCAATAAATGAATTACTATTTGCAAAAATAAACTGAACCAATTTACACGGTTATGAGTTTGTGTTCTAGCATTTGCCTTTATGCATTAATAACTGAGTACACCACTTGCAATGTACTAAGAGGAATAGGTGGTTGGTACATAAATTCAGTTTGATGTTTGGAGTGATAATTTGCTAAGTGGCAAAACTAGTTTCTTTTTGTAAAATGTCAGTGCTTGAACTTAGCTGTATCAAAATGCAGATCATGAGTGGATAAAGAACTTTAATTTGCATGAACCATAGCTGAAGGAGGAGTATAGATTTTACTAAGTTTGTACCTACCTATATATATACCTGAACCATTTATTTGCCAAGGGAACACAGAGCATGTCTTAAGTTTAAATTGATGAGAATGGGACAGTAGTACATAGAATTTAAGGATAGCAGTGACATGCATTACATTTTCCCATAGATTAACCAGGGAGTCTGGACGATTTAAAGATGAACTGGACATCATGAAATACATCTGCAAAGACCTCTGGGTAACTGTTTACAAGAAGCAGATTGATAATTTGAGAACCAATCATCAAGGTGTTTATGTCCTGCACGACAACAGATTTAGGTTTCTGTCGCACATGGCTGCAGGGAAGCAGTACCTCCAGTATGCACCCAGGGTAAGCTGCAGCAATCCTTATACACCTTGAGGCCCAGAGCGTAATTTCCATTGTAATTCGGCTCCCATTAGACAGTTTTTCATGAATATAAGTAGCATTTTATAGATATGACAAGTGTAATATCCTTATCCACTAGCTAATTTGGTATATTAAGTTATTTTTCGTAATCCTATGGCAAACAATAGACAATTTATAGACCTCAGGTTATTTATGGAGGTGAGCCACTTGTTTCACTGGAGTGGCATTATTGTCCTCATATCTAACTAATCTTTTGAATATGTCATGTTTTCTCTGCAGTATCTGGCCTTCACCTGTGGACTGGTGCGAGGCTGTCTGGCCAACCTAGGCGTCACCTGTGTGGTCACGGCAGAAGTGACGCAGCTTCCCGCATGCAAGTTCCAGATACAGGTTCAGCGGGGATGAATGGCAAGGTGGTGCCTCTCACTGGCCATTTGTTCTAGGGAGGATTCATAAAAGGTAAAGTGATATAATGTGTTTCAGCATCCTCCAGTTTTCTTACAATGTGTAGATGTTTTTATAGCTTTCTCTTGTGTGTGTGTATTTGTTTATATTAGTGTATATTGTGTGTTTTGTACCTATTTGTAACATTCAGGAAAAGTTATGTTCATACTTTCCTTTCTTCAATCTATTCTTATCCAGCTTTGTTTTAAAGTCATGAATATTCTTTGCCTGGATTACTTCTGCATCTAATTTTGTCCAATGATTCTTTACCTTTATACGGAAAACTATTGTTTTTATGTCCCTCTAACATGTGATTCATTGCAGTATCTTTCCATTTCCTCTTGTATTTCTTAAATCTCTTGCAAAACAGATTTTCTCTATCAGCTTTCTCCAATACCTCCAGGACTTTGTAGGGTATTAGTACCTAGATCTCTTTCACTTCTTTCTTCTAGTTTTGGGAGATTTAATGGTAGGTCTATTAAGCTTGATGCCATCCTGGTTGCTGCTCTTTTAATTGTCTCAAACCTTTGAGTATGTATGCTAAATATCACAATACTTTTTTTTCCAGAGTGGGCAAATGCAACTTTCCCATATGGCAACAGTTACTGGGGTCAGCTTATGCCAACGCAGCCCAAGAGTTATGCCTACGAGGTCAGTAGTTATGCCTATCTCTATCAAATTACCCAATTTGTAAACAAACATTCATGTAGTCCTACATTTATTCCTATGTAATTTGTTTAAAGTTCATAATTAGACTTTTTCCTCTAAAACTATATTATGACAATTTCACAAAATGCAGTGCATTAGTGAGTCTATGGAATCTGGGGTTGCTACACTGAAAGGAAAACATTATTTCTTACTGTTATCATAGTACTTCATTATTTCTCTCTCTAAACTGGTTATTGTTTACTTAAATGATTGTTAGCATTGGTTCAGCCGCTCTGATAATGATCTGATTTGGCGTGTGTTTACCTATTCATGACATATGTAATTAGACCTGAATTGTATGCATATATATGTGAATATATACTTTTAAATGAATATACTTGTTATCATGTGGTATAAGAAGTGTGATTAAAATCTATATTTTGTATGTGTAGGCTTTACTTCAGAAGGGAAATGTGGGTTAGTATTTTTTGCGCTCACTCACACCAGTTGTACTTGTGTATCTGGGTATTATGCAACACATTCAGATCAGGCAACATATAGCACTAGATTCTTATGTAACAACAAGCACTCACATCAATATCACCTCAGGAAGCTCCAACTCCATTGTAATGAATTTGTGGTCAGTGATCATTATTTGCAAAGGTAGTATAATACAGGAAGTCATTTAAAGTGTCAGTCACAACATATAAATTTTATTTGTAAACAATTAACAGGTAATGGGAGGCAGATATAACAAAAGTGGAGAGGATAATCTGAAAAAAAACTGAGAATCTTTTAAAGAGAATCATTAAGTTAAAGGAAAGAGTAGTTCATGGGTTCTAGCTTTATGTACATTTCTTTCCTCAAACTTGTTGTAAATCATCAAAATCAGAGAAGAGGATATGTTGGGTTGTCAATTTTCTAAATAAAAAAACAGAAGAAATGTTATAATTAAGTTTAAGGAAACAGTTGCACATAGGTTCTAGGTTTATCCATATTTCTTTCCTTAAACATGGTCTGAATCATCAAAACGAACAAGTTTTATGTACACTTCTTTCCTTAAGCTTAGTGTAAATAATCAAAACCAAGGCTGGCTTCGGGGCTCGTCATAAACAGCTTCAGGGTTGCCACGGGCACGGTTTCCCTCGGTATCACTTTACCCACGGGGGTTACGAGGTGTCGACGGATTATCAACCCATTTTAAATCATAATTCACCATATTATGATACCTCCCCTATTTATATAGGGGCCAGTCCCTCTACCACATTACCCCCAAACCCTCCTGGTTTACCAACCCTGCACCTCTTCTGACTCGTTGAGAATATTGATTCCAAGCTCTTCTGCTGGGGAATTTGACAGCAAAGCAGTGTGTTTTTCCACGAGTGTTTTTCACAATTACAAGATAAGACATACACAAGCTATGAACTGTAAGGAAATACACCTTTACTGTTTAATATGAAAATGGTGGTGGTGGTGCTAATCTTTAAAAAAAAATCTTAGATGAAGCAGCAGTCTTGGTGAGGGATGGTTTTTTTTATCTTGTAAAGTTCCTTTTAAAATAAAGTAACATCCCAAGAGTGTTGCAAGGGTGACCCTTGCAAGGGTGATGGCATCTAAAGAACAAGTTACTCCTGCTCGGCCTAAGTGTTGCATGGGAGATGCTTGCCAACAGACAATGTTATTACTGGACACTAAGGTGTGAGTTTTGGACACCCTACCCAGTGGATCCTGAGATTGATAGATTGATTTAATGCCAAAAAGGGGGAAATGCGCCAGACAGCAGAGGTCATATGGCACTATGGCAAAACACACAAAAAAGGGAGGGATTAGAGAGAAAAGAGTGAAACGGTGAGGGAAGGGGAGAGGAACGGATTGTTACAGTAGGATGGCTACATCAAATGAAGGATGTGGTAGTGTTGGAGGAAGGAGATCATAAATTGGGAATTCATCATGATGATGTTTTCTATTGATTCTTGTAGAAGTCCCGGTGGATCTCAGTAAGACATACTCTGCTTGATGGGAAATAGGCCTTGCTGCTGAGGTAACCATTGAGAATATGCTTAACACAAAAAACAAATGCCAAGACCTAAGGAACAATTATTAGTGCTAATAATCGACACATGATTCATTCCAGTTACTATTTTCCACCATAACACTAACATGCAATGGTCGCACTACAATTAGTACATAAATTTGGTGGATAAGTTTTAGCAAAGCAAGGTAAGGATGCCACTCTTCTAGTAGAGCATAACAAAGTGACTTACATTCAACTGATTATATTTATAAGTTAGGAAAACTGGTAATTGTAATGAGATAATTTAGTCTGAATAAGTCACATTGCAAACATTAATCAAATGTCATAACACCGTAGCTTGTTTTTTGTAATGCATTATTAATTCAGCCTTATCACTTTGAAAAGTACACACAAACCTCGTTTTCCCGGACTAATAGGGGGGAGCACTGGTCCGGGAACTGCAAAAGTCCGGGAATCGCAACAGTAAAAAATAAATAAAAAAAGTCCGATGCCATTACCCACCCCCGAACGTTTATCCTAGTCTAGTATTTACTGTCCGGCAACCGCCAATATCAACTACCCCGTCGCGGACTTTTACGTCCGCTGAGTATGCAGCCACCTGGCGGGAGGCAGCAGAAAGTGTTCAATAGTCTCAAGAGACGTTCCTGCACCAGGGGCAGTTGGGGTCAGGGGACTAACGGAGCCTGTGCAGGTGAACCGTGAGTGTCGTGTGCCCAAATGTAAACAATACGACTGCTGAGCATGCTGCCACCTGGCAGGAGCCAGCAGAAAGTATTCAATAGTCTTAAGAGACGTTCCTGCACCAGGGGCAGTTGGGGTCAGGGGACTAATGGAGGCCGTGCAGGTGAACCGTGAGTGTCGTGTGCCCAAATGTAAACAATACGACCGCTGAGCATTCTGCCACCTGGCGGGAGGCACGGACACTGACCAGGGGTGACAGGAGACGCTCGGACCGCCGGACAACTTGGTCAATTTACGAACAGGACCAGGCATTTCAACGTAAAAAAAAAAAAAAAAAATTGTCCGAGACTGACATATCCCCGGACCTCGGATTTTGTCCGGCAAATCCGATGTCCGGGAAATCGAGGTTTGTGTGTATTCCAAAATGTATATATAGGTACGTATATATAAACACTTGTCTACTTGAAATAACACCTGTAAAGGCATATCCAGACGAGCGGGTGTACCTGGAAGGCAGCGCGGTCGACGGATAAATTCTGCCGGGCATGCCCGTGAATGTTGTCTACATGGCAGAGTTGATGAATGGGCGGGCGTGCCCAACGATACCAGTAGGTTGTCAAGTGCGGTACAATTAATATGGTGTCCAGTACCACTGCGAAGAAAGTATTATGTAGCATAATTATTACTGTGTGTATAAAGTTCTTGATATGAACCGTGTTACAACGAAGTGATGAGTGGGAGGCAAGCCTTCTATGGATCCCCTATGTTAATTTACGTCTGGCAGCGTCGCAGCTCCTCAAGCCACCGGGTACCGCACGGTAATTTCGCTTAACGGGAGTTCGGGCATTTTAATGGTTTGCCCGTCAAATGTGCTTGATGACGGGCATGCCCGCCAATCAGGCCGCTCGTCTGGACAGGCCTTAACTCTTGGTCATAATACTATCAATATATATATTTTATAACAATATAATACTTTGGCCAGCCACTGAAAGCTGCAAATGAATCTTCACTACCACATGTCACAACATGTACTTTGTAATGGTCTCTTGAATAAGACTAAATATTTGTGATCTTCATTAAGAGCTCTGATTACTGTTTGTATACATCAAAATCTCTACATTCTGTAGTTTTATGGACTCCCCTTATCTAGGTTTACTATCCTCATGATTATTGTTTAATTTTTCTAGGGACCTTGTGCTCACCACTAGCAGGTTCTAATCCTCCGGTTACCGCGTTAAAGATGGTCGAAAGAGTTGTCCTCGGCAAGATTCAAATAATACTTGATGATACTGTAATTCTAAAAAGCAAACCTTTTTTGTGTAATTATATGGTGGTTTTATGAAATCCTGTGATGACTGCAGATAAACATCAATGTCTCATCCATGTTATGCATTGTTTTCTGGTCACTGATGTGCTGAGAATCATGTTACTCAATATTAATTGTACATTTGATTATTACCTTTTGTTAGCAAGAGCTTAAAAGGTAGCATTAGACATACCATCTGCTCATGCCAGCATGAGCTGTACCCGAAGTGTCAATTATTGATCCACAATGTGTACTGCGGCCTTAATATAAGGAAGATACTGCAAAGCCGAGAAAGAAATAACTAGGTAGTATTCTTAATCAAAAGCCTCCAGTTGACACAAAATAGGTACATCAATGATAGTATTTTAGGTTATGATAAAACAAATATGAATGTATAAACTAAGTACTTGATAGCACACAGCCTCTTTTTCTTATGAGGAATTGCATTATACTAATTGTTCAAAATACTGAGTGTTCAGAGATTACAGGTGGTTTGTGACAATAGTTCATGTCACAACCCTTTCCCTCACACATGAGGCGGCAGATTCATAAAGACATTTATAATAACATAAAATATGTCTATTATTGTTGCCATCATTTAGAGCTCGTCCTTCAACATACAGAGGGTGTTGAGGTCACAGGAGAGGTGTTTCTCCTTAAGCCATCCCTGCAGCTCCTCCCAGCCACACACTGTTCCCTGGCATATCTCTGTCAGGGGTAATGGCTCCCCTTGGAAGAAGACAGCAACCTTGTGTTCCGCTGCACACCTGTATTGCAAACAGACTTTCACCATTAGTAAACAAAGAAAAATTAGCATATATAGGTTTAGAAAATAATACCATAATCAGTGACAATTTTGTTCCACGCAAACTCATGCCCATCTGGCTCCCTAGCATACGGCCCTCTGACTCCCGTCTTGTAATGCAGTATTCCTTCTTCATATGAAAGGGATACATTCCTGAAAACACGATTTGATAGTGGTCCATCGTATATCCAGCTTTACATTTAGTTTTAATGGGATTGATAGGGATGTATTCCTTAGCCAGTTTATAAATGTCCTAATACCTCCTATAGGCCATGTAAATGATGTTTTATGTACTGTGCAGTATTGAAATCATTGGATAAGCTAATAGCAACATATATCACGTGTGCATTTGCGTGAATAAAGACATGAAACTCACTTGTCACCCGAAACCCTTACTCGTTATCATCATTGGAGGTGGGGAGGGGAGACCAGATGAAACCTTAACAATGTTGAGCTTACTCCAAATTGAAGCTCTTCCTCGCTCTCTTGGCCTGGATATCAAAGGCAATAGAGCTTGCAGGCCAGTGTAAGGTAGTGAACCTTGGGGTAGTGAAGAAAACAAGAGCGTGGGAGACTGAGTTGAGTATTGCTGGGTGGCCGCCAGGGCATGAATGGCGCTAAGATTGCTCGCTTATACAAATTACTGTAGATTTCCAGAGCGCTTAACTGATTGTTTGGGCAATCATAACTGCTAACAATAGCCAACGTAAACAAAGCAATGGGTACTAAAAAAGATAGATCGTATGAACGAAATATCGTACAGTAGGACATTGTGTAACAAGGAAGACTGTATGGCCTCAACAGACACTGCATTAAACTCCACGCATCCTTCCCTTTCCCTGCACTACCAGTCTAGATCACACATACACAAGATATGAAGAGGTTGGACAACAACTTTCCCTCCAGTACCCACCCCTATTTTCTCCAAGGAAGGAGAGGAACTAGGAGATTAGTTGCCAAAGACAGCCGAGGGCCATGGCCGTTTCATGGCAAAAGTTAAACCATTATTTTCCTCAAAAGTATCTCCCATGCAGCATTGCTGCATAAAAGTGGCTAATATATTACTAAGTATGTATTTGTACTATCTTCATCTGTCATCAAGGGACTTGACCCGAAGGAGGCTGAATTTAGTAATAAAACCAACCCAGAATTCAACAGATTCAACACAGAATGCGAGAAACCCTGGATTAAAAAATCATAAAATTCCGAAATGTTTGAATCTGTCAAAAGTTATAAGCAGAAAACTATACTGTAATGGTTTTCGGAAATCCGGATAAGGGATTACATAAGAACAGAAGGAAGCTACAAGATGCCGGTAGACCTACATTTGGTAGTTCCTGCAACCCTTCCTGTATCATCATAATCATAATCGTCAAAGAAAACCTCCTTGTTTATAAAAAAAATCAGCATTTGTCATTTTAATGATGTACAGGGATGTCAATTTTCCGCGGATTCGCGGATTTCCGAGTATTTTATTGCCAGCTGGGTCATTTCTGTGAATCGTGTAGATTCGGGTTAAAAATTTAGGGGGGGGGGGGGGGGTTACATAGTTGGCTAGCCCACAGCGAACCTGACCCTGGCCACTGAACCAGCACAGACCATAAAACATTTTTTGGCTGCTTAGCGGGAAGTTAATACTAGGCTGCCGATATCTCCTGACTCCACTGCTACAAGTTTGCTCAGGAGGCAGTATGTTGGGGGTGGAATACAGCAGCCCATAGCCAGTATGTTGGGGGTGGATTACAGCAGCCACAGCCAGGTGAGATAGCTCTGGTGACCCAGGGGTCTGGTATCGATTGGCACACTGCCCTCACTGTGTCAAGTTTGCAGGCTCCAGGCCTGGAGAGTTTAATGCAGGAATGCCACAGCAGGAGGCAAGCCAGATTGGCCAGAGGGTGCCAATATCAATGTATCACATAGGATATATATATCACTAGACAATTTAAGTTGCATGATATACCATATATCAGGGGTGGCCAACCAGTCGATCGCGATCGACTGGTCGATCACAAGCCTGTTTTATGTCGATCACACTACTGTACCTGTTAATAATTCGTCCTTCAGAAGTTGCCATGCAAATAGCTGCAATAGCATATCCAAGTACTCATGATACTTGGATTATTATAGTTCTCTTTTTTTCTGGGAATAAGTTATATTTATATTCATAATGATGGACATGTCTGACCACCATACATTGCATACAATTATTTATAAAGACAGACTACTCCTGTGTTATCATGCACTGGCAGCCTTTAAGCCTGGGGGGGATTGGCGGAAACTGACCAGTGGACAGGAACCGTACGCGTTCGTACCAGTGGACAGGAACCGTACGCGTTCGTAACAGGAAGGTGATAGGTGATTGCTGTTAAACCTGATTTATAAATTGTCATTACTTGTAGGGCCAGTGTGTGCTTTTGTTAGTTTACAAATACTGATGACTGTTAAATAAAAAGTTTACTCAGAGTTAGGGTGTCTTGTCTACACCCGTGAATCATATTGATAAGTGTCAACGCAAATATTAATTGGCATCTCTGTTCCCCCCGCAAGCCTCCACAGTTTTCAGCAAACGTTGGACGTGTAGGGGTGTTGGGATCAGTGTCTCGTAAAGAAATGTTCTGACGGCTTGAAATAGTCACGTAATAATGAAATATTCCACATAGTCAATATTAAGGACGGAAAAAGCTGCATTTATTTTAGTTTACTTTCATTACATCAGTTGTAAAGTGCTGTTTACATTACGTATTTCCTGCGAACAGCAGCGTCAACCAGTACACATCAGTGACTAGTGCTGAAGCAAAACTCGCCCGTGTAATACGTTTTCGTTTTCGAACAGGTTATTAACAGGTTATTAGACATCAACTGAACCAAAATGAGTAGTGCTGGAGCTGGATCGAGTGCTAAAAAAAGTAAAACTTACCATTTTCACAGTGAGTGGGAGGAAGATTATTTTTTTACCATGAACAATTCGAAGTGTGTGTGTCTGATATGTCATGTATCCCCAGCACTGGCGAAGAAAGGAAATCTTGAAAGGCATTTCAAAAGTCTTCACAAGAAGTATGACAGTGATTTTCCTCCCAAAAGTGAGCTACGAAAAAGGAAAATTCGAGAACTAAAGGCACAGCTTTCAGCACAACAAGCCCTTTTTACAGGAGCGACTTCAAAATCAAAGGCAGCAACCATTGCATCGTTCAAGGTGAGCCGAGTACTCGCAAAGCACAAAAAACCGTTTCAGGATGGAGAAACATTCAAGGAGGCTTTTCTAGAAGCAGCAGAATCATTGTTAGAAAATTTCAAAAACAAGTCTGAAATTATGTCTGCTATTAAAGAAGTTCAGTTATCAAGAAACACTGTTATGAGGCGCTGTGAATTTATGGCTGAGGATTTGGGTGAACAACTGAACAAGGACATACGTGAGTGTGTCTTCTTTTCATTGCAGTTTGATGAAACTACTGACATGATCGATACATCACAACTGTGCATTTTCATTAGAATGGTGTTCAAAGATCTGAGCACAAAGGAGGAATTACTAAAGGTTCTACCATTAAAAGGAAAAACCCGAGGTGAGGACATTTTTCACACTTTCAGTGATTTTGTCAACAAGACACAGTTGCCAGTAAACAAGCTCGTATCAATGACAACTGATGGAGCACCAGCGATGATTGGTCGAACCAATGGGTTCATTGCCCTTTGCAGGGGTGATGATAGATTTCCGGACTTCTTTAATTATCATTGTGTCATTCATCAACAAGCACTTTGTGGTAAAATGTTGAATATGACAGAAGTCATGGACATTTCTTTCAAAATTGTAAATTCAATTCGGGCCAGAAGTCTTCAGAGGCGACTGTTTCGAAGTCAGTTACAAGAAAGTGAAGCAGAACACTCTGATCTGTTGTTGCATACAGATGTCAGGTGGTTAAGCAGAGGTAAATTTCTCCAAAGATTTAGAGATCTGCTACCTGAAATAAAAGTGTTTTTGGCCTCAAAAGATCGGCCTTCTCATCACCCCCACATTGACAATGAAGAATGGCTGCTGGATTTAGCATTCTTAGTAGACATAACTGGTATGTTTAATGAACTGAACTTAGATTTGCAAGGAAAAGATAAAACTATAGTTGAAATGATTAGTGCTGTGACAGCATTCAAGCAGAAACTAAAACTAGTGTCTTCACAGCTACAGCAACATGCACTGAGAAATTTCAGAAATATGATGTCAGAACTGGAAAATCAAGGTAAACAATGTGATCAGTTTAACAGTGGTCGCTATACTGAACAGGTACAAAACCTCGCCTCAGATTTTGACAGGCGTTTTCAAGATATAGCAGCAGTGGAACGTGTTGCAACATACATGTGTTTTCCCTTTGGTAAAGGCACAGATGTTGAAGATATTGCATCTAGAATGGCCTCATTATTTAACATGGATACATCTGAAGTTGAAAATGAGATTTTGAAACTGCAAAATGATATTCAGATCAAATCCATGGCAACAGGAGGCAGTTTCTGGAACCTTCTCAGTGAAGAAAAGTATCCTAATGTCAGAAAATGTTCCATGTACCTAACAGCTTTTTTTGGTTCAACCTACCTCTGTGAATCAACATTTTCACACCTGAAATACATCAAATCAAAATACCGATCAACACTGTCAGATGAACACCTGGATGCCTGCTTAAAGCTAGCAATCACCAACTACAGCCCTAACTACACCAAGTTAGCAGACAGCATGCAGTGCCAATCATCTCATTAATAATGTAAGTGTGTGCTCTGTAATTGTATTTTAACAATTATTATATCATAATTGTAGCAGTGTTACAGTTACTGCAAAAAAATATCTCTCTCTCTCTCTCATACCTCGAGTGGGAGTAAGATGTTACACTGTTACAGTTACATTTATGGAATATGTTTGAATCTTAGGCTGGTAGATCGCATCAGGGTAACTGTAGAAAAAGTAGATCATATCTCACAAAAGGTTGGCCACCCCTGCCATATATAATACATATACACAAATTGTGGACACAAAAAGACAAAATTGAGACCAGAAATTATTATAGATATAACCAAGGACCTCTCAGAAGCTCTCCGAGCATGAAATTTACAAAAAACCCGAACCCCCAGCTGGGAGATTCCCTCGCTACGCTCGGTCAGCCTCGCTGCGCTCGGTCAGCCTCGCTGCGCTCGGTCAGCCTCGCTGCGCTCGGATGAGTTGGTCGCCCTATTTTTTTTTTTCAGAGTTTTTTTCTTTTCTTGTTGACATCCCTGGATGTACTAAATTCTAGCAACATTAATCCATTATGGATACTTCCAGTTGCAAAAATTTCCTTAGAGAGAGAGTTCCACAAAGAATGATGTGTTTCATTTTAAAAATAGTTAGTTTATCTAGTGTAAGTGTGAGACATAAGGTTAAAGCAACAAGGTTCTCACCTGTAAAGAACAAAGGCCAGGTTGGAACTGAATGGACAGACAAAGCTGGACCTCCACACCCTGTTCTTCATGTCCTCAAAGTTGTCATGGCGAAGGTGGTGGGCGGGCCGGAACAGACCCAGGCTGGCCATGACCTGCAGCAGAGCAGGACTTAGTGTGCAGTACTTGCCTCTTAAATGTGATGTCTCGTAACCCAAAATATCTCAAAAGAATGAAAACACTAATTCAAAACTTAGTAAGGCACTATTGCCAAGATACTATTTATATTCACAGATACTTTCCAAGATACTTCTATGTCACTCCAGAAATGAGGGTGACATGTTGAGGTAAAAAAATATTGCTTTTCAAACACCAAAGATAAAGAAAAGATCATCAAATTATTGATATTTTTGGATGAACAATTATTATAATTTTAATTATAAATGAAGTTATATTTTATACTACAGAGAAAACTTACTGTAATCACTCCCAAAACTCACCTTGAATACAGTCTTGTCATGGGCGAAGTAGAGAAGACCTCTTGGCTTGACTTCTCCGTCACTTTGTACAGCTCTGTATAATAACATGACTTTGAATGTTTGCTAATGTGTATGAATGACAAATTTGCCTTCCCAACCCCATTACATATATCATAAGGTCCCTCTTGGCGAGCAGAACTCAGGTTCTACAACTGGAGTTTCCTACACATGGCAACCATCTTGAGACCTATAAATGTGAAACACTCCTCTAGTTGGCTCCCCATATGCATATTATGCCTGTGAATGATGCCAGGCTTATGTGTGAATTATTCCTGGTGTTGTTTGATGGGTATAAATCATTCTTGAAAGTTTATATAGATGCAAGCAACCAATTCCTGAAGGTCTGTGTTGATGTTTGCAACTTACTCCAAGAATCATTCACACATACATCAAGTGTCCACAGTCCAACTCACTGTTGAAAGCGTTTGCGTATGTCATTCAGAGTCTGGCAGGCAGTCTTGGCGTTCAGAGGGTGGCCATAGCTGTCTTCATAGTAGTACTTCAGGTCCTGGTGGTACTCCATCACCTCAAAGTCATAGAAGGAGAAGGCGGTGCACCAAGCACTCTTGCGTGTTGGCCACCAAGCTGTTTCAAAGCGACACTCGTCATACATCGCCTCCACCTCGTCTGGTGGGTGTGGTGGAAGAAAGGGTGACATGATACAATTTGAAGAAAAGATGTTAGTTTATATGTTATTTGAAGTTCTACAAGAGGCCATCGTAACTGACGAGCAAGTTCGAATACAAACAAATTAAATAATATGGCACCCAAATGAGAAATGAGGCAGATTAAAAAAATCTGCCTCTCCTCTTGCTCCATATACACAGCTTCCCCTTATACTTTCTCACTTTCCCTCTGCATATATCCCCTTCAGGTCATACATTCATCATATATTCTATCATACTCCCATGTTGAGTGTGAAATAAGCCATACTTGAGGAGAGAGGGTGCATGAAACCCAGCCTGGCACTGACTGCATGAATCGTCTTCTTGAATTGTTCTGTCTCGGTAAACAGCCAACGCTCTTTGTAGGTGGTCTCATTATTCTTGTAGACTTCACGCAACCATCTTGGACATGCCTTGTAGAACTGTCAAGGTAAGGGAACACCTATTCAGTTACCCAACAAAGCAGCAATGTTATATGGCCAAGGAATTAATGTTCACCGACAATGATAAAAAAATATAAATAGATAGATTGAAATAAGTTTCATACTATTCAAGTCTTGTAGCTTCTTCAACCTTGCACCTTAATGAAGACATTTAAAACTTTGTCATATCCTTTTTTCATCTTGCATATCTGAGAACAACTTCACTTCCACAACAGTACAAATAAAATATTTTGTCTCCTTTTTCTTTATGTTCTGTTAATCACAGAAATTCTAGCAATGTCAAAATCTTCTGGCATTCATATGTTTAGCATTTAATTATTCAAAGCATTCACTTTGGACCCACAAAAAGAAATCAACAATGAAGAGGGAAACTCTGTCTGTTATGAAAGATTAGATACACCTGCTTCATTGAGATCTTGTTGATTTGAAAACCAAATTCTTTGGTAGAACAGTATTCTCTGAGCTGCATTCCCGCTGTATTCTTAGTTGTCATTTTGGAACCTTTGAGATCTTACCTTCAAAATAAAGTTGGGGCTGTAGGCTCTTGGCAGCTCAATATTGCCCACCGCGTCCTCTCCAAACATGCCGCGCAGGAAGTGATAGGCACTCTGCTCTGTGCGATTCTTGATTGTAAAGTCAATCTGAAAGGCAGTATCACCTTAAACAAGGTATAAAAACATTGCATATAGCATGATTTTAATCAGTTTACTGGATGTGTTATATAGGCTGACTTAGTACAAGAGAAAACACTTACGAGGGGAGGATGGAAGACATTTCTATAATAAAGCAGCAGTATCAAGTGCATTGGTACAAATGAATACACATTATATAGAAACAGATGGAGCAAAATCCCATGAGGTGCGAGGGCTATCTCAATCCTTTATGATTAGAACAAAGAGATGGACACCCATGCCTCATCAAACACACTAGTTACGTTCCTGGAAAAGTGTATGTTAGGCAAAAAGAGCGTTAAATAAATACTGTTCCCATTGATTTCTTAAAATTTAAGAACGATTTTGTGTGTCACCGAATTGTTAGTACACTAAGCCAATTTAGGTAAAATAGTTTTTTCATAACTCAAAATTTCTGTAAAGCGAAGTTAAGTCAAACGAGGTCTAGGTGTATCTCAAGGGGGGTGTTGACTGAGTTTATCCTCAAAAAATTCACGAGAACAGAGAGATAAGTTCCTATACAGCAACAATGCTACACATTTCTTGCTATGATTCTGCCCACGCCCACGTTAGTGTCAGTCATCAAGAAAGCGTCGTACTTTACTGGAAAGGATGAAGAGAGCTGGCACAAAATTGCTTGAGTGAGGAAATAGCAGCTGCTGAACCTGCAGTGTCTCCTTCAACCTGTGGTCACCAGCCATGATAGCCGCCCCTTGGAGGGCTTAATATCCTATCAAAAAGGAGGTAACCTGGTACCGAATTCTAAGATGGTTGTATATAGTCTGGAGACAATATATAAGTGGCTCCACTATCATTTAGTTCAGTAACATGACTTAGCAAATCAAAATAAACTTAAATTACTTAATATGTCCTAAATGCCCCTCTTCATGTAAACAGAGAAAGATACTCATAATATAAACCTAGAAAAGGAACATGGGATCCCAACTGGAAAGCACTCCCATGGCAGGCAACAGATGTGAAGATAAAAGTATACAACAGCATCTCATCTCCCTGACCTTGAATAGGCTTGGGTCATAGGTCACATTGAAGAGGTTTGGGAGGAATTCGAGCCAGTGTGAGCCAAGGGCAGCCATCTCCTCGTAGCCCATCTCCTGCAGCTGGTCCCTGTCCCGCAGCTCAAAGGGTGTGAACCAGTCCGTCAGCTGAGCCACATCACGTTCCTTGAGGCAGCCTGACAACACAAACTCCATGTCACTGTTTAGCTGCACCCAACACTGGAAAACAGGATGCATGGAACCAAAAATGCCAACACACTGCTCTGCTCTAAGGATTGAAAATGGAGAAGAAAAAAACAAAGAAATCTGCTGATCCTTGGAGATCACTATTTTTTTTTTTTTTTTTTTTTTTTTAATATGGGCTGTACATGCCTGTCTAGTAATATTGAATCGAGCAATGTTGTCCAACTCACCTCTGTCCTGGCGATGGTTGTCCCTGATCCTGCGACTGAGTGCTGGCAGCACCTTCAGCAGGCGGCCAATGCCCTCCGTGGTGGGGTAGCGTGTGCCGTGGCGTGGCGTGCCAGTAGCCACACCTGCCTCGCCGAGCACCCCCGCACTGCTCAAACAAAGGGACTTGTATGCTACACAAAATTAATGTTAATGCGTACTTAAGTCAAGCACTGTTCAGAACACAAAGGACACTTCTACAATGGATGCCTGTGCAAGAAAATAGATAAATGTACAGGGAGGTCCCGAAGATACGAGCAGTTAGGTTCCACCTGGCATACTCGTAAAGCGAAATCTCGTATAACGAAACACATAACTAATGGTAAAATATAGGTTTGGTTCCAGGACCCCATCAATTATAAAAATAAAAATTTAAAATGAAATTAAAAAAAGACATGTTTTTCAAGCTAAAATAAACTATAGCAATCAATAAACTCTCAAACTCTCAAATATAGGGCTCTATATACCACACCACCGCACCACCACACCACCACACAAAACACAGTGAATTAAGAGTGTGACAGCACAGTAGGACAGAGCACAAATAAGTCACAATGAGCACATTAAGTAAACGGTACCTGTTCATTATGCCCACATGCCATTTCGCCACACCATGAAGTCATTTCGCCCACAGGTCAATTCGCCCACACCAATTAGTCATTTCGCCCAAGGTTACTGGTGGTTCATTCCATTTCTGCCAGGGGAAGATAGTTACAAGACTCCGTGACATTGTTTCGGGGGGCCCCCGTTGGAATTTTTAGAGTGGCGAATTGACTTTTAAACATGGGGCAAATTGAGTGGGGCAAAATGACCGGAAACCCCAAGGTTAAAACCGCAAATCACTAAAATCAAACTCAAAAGGGCCCCCAATACATCAAGCAAAAAAAGACGTTATAGGTATCTTGGGGACCGTGTGATACACTAACCAGAGGGAAACGGAAAGGAAAGGGGAAAGGGGGGTGGGGCAGACCTTTTTCCACTCCCCACAAACTCTTTCCGCGCATTTTGATCATTTACACGCCCAGGTTGTAAATTTCCCTGTAGGCCACATTGTCTTTCCCGGGGCCCACCAGAATTTTTCTTTTTTTCCAGATTGTTTATCGTAAAACCCTTTGGTAAAATATAAGTCCGAAATGATTTTAAATAATTTAGTAAATAACTTGTAATTTATTTTAGAAAAATAACTTGAAATTTTTACTTTAGTAAATAACTTGAAAATTTTATTTTTGAAAAAACCTTGTAATTTTTTAGTAAAAAACTTGTAATTTACTTTAGTAAAAAAACTTTTTTTAATTTTTAACTCACCCCTTTTTGAATGTCGTACTTGGTTTTGGGATCTGGGAAAATTGAAATAGCCCCTTAAAATTTTAACACATCTCATCACGGATTCTCGTTATGGGGAAATGTCGATAAAGGACCTCCCTGTATCTTTTGCTTTTCCTTTTGTCAAAAAAATTTTCTTTACTTTTCCCCAATATGTTCCTTAGCTATGAACAAAAGCAAGGGGAAAAAAAAATTATAGATCATTTAATTTGGCCGGAAAAAAAAAAGAAAGGAAGGATTTTTTGGATACAATACTTTAAAAAAAATTTTGGATTTTTTTCCCAAGGTTTCAAAATTTTATTTTATCTGCACTGGCAGCCTTTCTGGCTCATACAGCCCCAGTTTCCCATAATGGCAATTGTTTACAAAAATTCCCCATTAAATGTCTTATTATCTCTTTTTTTTCATTATCGTCTCCATGTCTTCTTTTTCACTTCTTGGGGGCTTAAACATTAAATCAAAGAACCCTTCCATTTTCCATTCAGGTGATCTTTCAGGATAACACGGGGGAACCCAAATTTTTTGTTGAGTTAGGTTGACACTTTTTATTAAGAAATTTTTTGGGTGCTGAACCCAAAATTTGATTTTCATTTTTTTCTCTACCCACTCAATTTTTTAAAACTGTGGATTTTCTTTTTCCTTAAAAAATATAAAAAATACTGTACAAAAACAGAAACCCCCCCGGGTGCTTTTTTTAAAAAAAGTTGCAAATTTTAACATAAAAAGGGAAAAAAGAAAGAAATGGCATAATAGAATTTTTTTTAACATTACATGTTTTAGAAAGGAAAAGGGCCCTAAAATTTTTTTTGCATTTTAAAGGGGTTAAAAATTTGCGTTTGTAGTTTTGGGTCGGGAGTTTTCCCAACTTGAGCTATCGGGGTTTAAATGCCCCAAAAACAAAAAATACCCATCTATGCACATTTTAAAACCCCGGGAAAACGTTCTTCCAAAACCCTTTCCCAACTTTGGTGAAACCCTTTTCACCTTCCCGTCGCTAGCAAGCCCAAGTTTTTCCGGAAATTTTGGGAAAGGGCTTTTCCCCAAAAAAAATTTACTTTAAATACTCATTTTTCCCAACCAAGCGTTTGTAGCTCCCAATATTTTCTGAAAAAATTTCTGTGAAATTATTTTGCACGTGTTTTTCCCAAAAGAAAGTTTTTTGACGACGTCTTTGAATGATACCAAGCATTTTTTTCCCAAGGTTTAAATAGTCCCTTTTGACATTTTCATTTTTGGGATGAGCTGTGGGAATTTTTTGGGACCATCAAACACACCCCCCTTGTTTTTTTTAAATTGGGACAGTCCGGGAAAAATCCCCAAGAAAATGTATTCAAACGGGTTCGCCATCATTTTGACAAGGCTTTTACAAATTGTTTCATGAAACCTAGTTTTATGTGCAGAGGGGGGGAATTTTAAAATTTTAATTTTTTTTTTTTCCCCGGGGTTTCCAACAAGTGGTAATGTACAATGTTGGGAAATCCCCAGGTTTAAGAAAAATCTCGGGGGGCCCAATTCGCCCTGAACCCAATGCTTCTCTCGAGCCCCGTTTCCCCAAACATACGGGAGAAAGCAGGGATATTTTTTTTGTAGACCCTTGTTGCCAAAAAGGGAAAGGGGAAAACCTTTTTAAGGTAAACACAGATGTTTCCAAATTTGTGTTTGTCATTTTGCAATAACCCCAATGACTCTCTTTCATTCCATATTCTTCACAAAGACAGCCGAATGCCCAATAGGGACTGCCCCAAAACAAATTACCATTGTGTAAAAGGGAAACCACTTAAAGCTCCGCTTTGAGTACCCAATAAACAATCGCCTTTCCCTTTGGGGTTGTAGTTGAAAGCCCTAATTCCTTTCAGTAAACCAGGAAGTTTGGCAAAAAAAAAACCGCGGGCACTTGAAAATTTACTGCAAAAAAAGGGTTTTTCCTTGGTTGGGAAAGTTTTATCCCTTCACTCCTTTTTTAAAAGTATTTTTTTCTCGTTAAAGTCTTGATGCTAAAATTTCTGAAGTTTTTTTGGAGACCCCCCAAATCACTTGCTAAATCTTTCCCAATCTTTGCTGACCCAAATCCCCACAACTAAATCCCTTAAATGTAAAAAATCTCACTTTTGCGTCACTGCGTTTTTCAACATCACTCAGTTTTCTAGAGGGGGTTTTTTGGGTTTCGAAAACTGGAAACGGGAAATTTTCACTAAATTGGGGATTGGTCTTTTTAGCTAAAGGGTAGTTTGGAATTCTTTTTTAAATTTTTATTTTTCTTTTTAAAATCCTGATGTTTTCACTAAACAAAAGAAAACAGCTGGGGAAAAATGATCTTTTTGCTCTCCCCCAAACCAGGGGGATACCAAATCCCCAAACTTTTCACGTTTTCCCTTTGGTCCAAACCCGTAATCCCCGGGACACATGCTTGCACCTTTGTGGGGGGCCCCCATAGTTTTTTTTTGGTTTAAAAAAACCCGGGGGGTTTTTTTCATTTTAAAATTCGAAAAGCTTTTTTGAAAAATACGCTGATACTTGCCCCTCTGCGGGGAATGGGGAAAACTACCACATATATAGCCAAAGGGAGTCGGGGTTGTTTAGGCATTTACGACGAGACGTAGGGGAGCGACATGACCCCTGAAAAAAAGAAATTTATATACCTATGTAAATAAAACCCCTAAAGGCTGGAATATTTTAAAAGCTTTAAAAAACGGGCTTTAAAACAAAATAAAAAATTAAAAGGGTTTATGTTTTTTAAAAGGGTTTTAAGAGAAAAGCCAAACCCCAAATCCTCCAAATTTCCCTACTACCTAGTTTTCGGGTTTTTTTTGGGAAAGATTTTGGATAGTACTGCCCTTTTTGGGGCTGCACACCCCCCTTTTAACCGCACTGTCTAAATTGTAATGCAAAAACAAGTTGCCACATAGTCTCGATGAGTCAAATCGTAATCGGGTGGCAATTTTTTATACAGCTCACAAGGGGAAAATTTTTGCTTTCGGGAAAGGGAAAGCGTGGAAAAAAAAATTTGGGACGTGCTAGAAAAAAACGCTACAGTTTTGGAATCGCATCCCAAAATTTTTAGTCTAAATAAGCTCAAAAATCTAACTCAACAATTTGTTTTTCTTCAAATTGTTCCCCAGTGTAATTGAATGGAGTAATGATAAAAACAGGTATATGCACAGCTCTTTGAATTTCTAAAGGTAAATGTGAACAGCATTTCCTTCACAGGGGAAAAGCCCACACATTACCTTGACTAGCAAAAATACAATGATTCATTTTGAAAAGTTTTGTTGATGAGCAGGCTTTAAGTTATACTTTTCTCGCCCTTTTTAAGTATCAATATTACGTAAAAAGGCTAATGAATGCAACGACATAAGTAGATGCACAGGAAATGTGCAACAAGCATCTGTATTAATCTTAGCCCAACACAACAAAAGTGAACACAAGTTGGTCAAATACCATAATACATTACGGTGACATGGAAATGTTATCGCAGTCAGGTGCAGTTGTGCCATGCATGGGTGAAGCAAGCTCTTACACCACCCACACACAATGCACCAAACACTCACCTTCTTCAGAATACTTTTCCCAATGGCTTCCATCCCTATGGGCATTGAAGTATCCTGTCTTGGTGGAGAGCAGGTGGAGCGGTGTCTCATCTTCCACACCCTCACAAATGGGCAGGCTATGGCAGCGCCAGCACAACCACCACAGCCACAGAATAAACCCAATAGTTACGGTGCCCTGCCCTCCCATGGTAGCTCACAGACGCACCTCCTGGGAAGATTATGCTCCTAGGAAGATAGAAGATGGAAATATAAAGAATTATATGACAGTACATATATCAACGAGTAGATAGATTAATCTACTAGTTGTCTACTACTCTATTACTAATTGACTAGATAAGTATATAATCAGCCAAAATTCACAGAACATGCAACATATTTTGAAGGCCTTTTAATCGAAGCTCTCAAGCTTTTGATTCTCCCTACAGAGAAAATAGAAAACAGAATAAACGGAAGGGTTAGAAACACAGAGGTTAGAAATGAGGAAAAGGCAGACTGTTGGGTGCATCTCCAAGGCGGTCAGGACTAAAACTAACCCTTCAAATAACGATGGCAAGTGAATTATTGATAACAGTTACCACCTATACGGTACAGTAAACCCTCTCTAATTCGAACTAATTGGGGGGAGACCTAGGTTGAATTAGCCGAGTCCGAATTATCCGATGGTTATCTCTAGCCCCCCCTAACAATAAGAACTCACTGAAACATGCCAAAGCAGCACAGATTGTAGTACTTGTACTCACCAAAACCATCGTATTTATACGATAATCATCGTATATCTGGTCACGCTGGGCAGCTGTGGCACGCACCGCATGGGAGAGGTCGGACTCGCACTAATACGGCAAAGGATCATTCAAACTTCTGTTTAAATTATGGAAACTTGTTGAAAATTTCCAACTGGCTGAAACAGGTCGAATTATCCGAATTTCGAATTATATGGGTTCGAATTAGAGAGGGTTTACTGTATTATGCAACTTCGACCAATACACGATCGGTGGTTTTAAGTATCCTAAGGTTTTAGTTCTCATCATAAGGAGTATTTCAGTAAACCCATATTATCCGGGCAGCCACCAATGCTAACATTGGAAAAAATAATATCATCAAAATACATATTAGATAAACTTCCAGAAAAACACCGGTCTCACTTTGGACGAAACTATTTTTTTCTGGCGAGTTTTGATGCGTTTTGAATTAATATGCTAACCGTTTATGTCGCAAATCCGTAGTTTTTTCCCAGGTAATAACGTAATTGGCGGGGCGGGACAGGGCGTACCTCCACCCACTGTGGACCCACGCCGCATGCTGTTCCACCCCGCCGGAAGAGCATTTTCTTTAAAATTAAAATTCGTAACTGTAACCACTGGTTTACCGGGTAAAACTTTGGAAGAAGTCCTTCACCCCTATCTTTTTTTTCTTCCCCCTATAGCCAACAAGCCTGGGGAACTGGCGGGAATATGGGGTTTTTGGGTGGGAAAAGCAAATATAAGTGATTTATGGCTCCCCAAAAAATCATCAAAGTCACTATATGTAAAAATCTAACCTAACCTAACCTTAACCACAAAGTATACCTAACCTAACCTAACCTTAACCACAAAGTATACCTAACCTAACCTTAACCACAAAGTATACCTAACCTAACCTTAACCACAAAGTATACCTAACCTAACCTAACCTTAACCACAAAGTATACCAAACCTTAACCACAAAGTATACCTAACCTAACCTTAACCACAAAGTATACCTAACCTAACCTAACTGGACTTAGAATTTTTTGAGGCACCTTATATTTCATAGCGGCCGTGTGGGTTAACCAAGGCTGAGCGCACGCTGGAACCTTTACAGATGTGAAGTACAATAAGCATACAATACAGTGCGGTAGTTCATTTCAGTCAAAGCCGGAAGGTTGAGTTCCAAAGTATTTCCGTTTACCGGTTTAACCTAACCTAACCTGCCAGCGGCTGGCGCGGTTATAATATATTAAGAAAATATTCAGGAACGAGTTATTTCCGACGAAAAAGCAATACACCAGTGTCTTGTCTATGCAGAAGGCACCTCATATAATAAATAGGTGTCCTTCGTAGTGAGACAGGTGTTTCTCTGGAATAATACCAAATATTAGCGGGATGCTTAGAAACCAGGACTCAGTAGACAGGTAGTTAGTGCAGAGTCATTGGGGAGCTTTAAAGAGGGGCTGGACAGGTTCATGGATGGGGAGTTAAGGTGGATGTAGGTAGGTGACAGGATCTACCACGTGTAGGCCTCACGGCCTCTTGTAGCTTCCTTATTTTCTTATGTTCTAACCAAATGATACCAGGTTACAGATATGACCCGTTTCAGCTGCTGCTTCCTTTACATGGTGGCGTGGATCTGGTTGCCCTGATGTGTTTAAACTAACCTAAAGAAAGTTATTATCTTGTAAGAAATGTCAACAGCGGACGTGAGGGGTGGGTGACAGTGTTTACCTGATTGCGTCACTCCGGTGTCTCAGGTCTTGTACTGGCTGCCTCCACTGCCTGGGTGTTGCATGGTTACTAAGTACTGTCTCCTGGAAGCACAGATACCTTCACGTGGCTGAGAATATGACTATTTTCCACAGTCGCCAGCCATCTCAGCTGGTTTGGCTCAGCTTCTTCTTCTTCTTCTTGTGACCTTAGTCGCTTAGTATCGCTTCATAGGTCCTCTTCCACTTCGTCTCCTTCGTTAACAAAACTTGTTAACTCTTCCCCTGTTTATTTCACCTGGGAAAGACATTTTGATCAGTTTTCAATCCAAGCTGGACTTGACAAGTTGACGCTCCTAACGGTGCCACAAAACCCTGACAGACTTGTTACAGTGGAACGGTATCAATATTGACATTGTTATTGTTATCAGTATTGCTATCATTATAATTATTCATAGTAATAGTAGGCCCCAATAATACAGCAGTGTGTGTACAATGGCATGAGTTGAAAGGGATCATAGCATTTTTGGTAGCAAGACTTTGGCATAGATATTTAGCCATACATCTTATAAGTATATGATTAGGTACCGTAGACATAGAAAATGCGAATATACATTTCTGAACATAAAATATGTTCAAAGATGACAAAAACGGCTAATAAAATTGAGTCTGAAGCAATGCCTGGCAGGCTGCGCAGGGTTGTGAACTGTACAATAATTATCGTATTTGTACGATACTTTGACTATCCGTACGATGTACGATGCATGGTTGAGAATCGTACACGAAAATACGATAATTGGCTCACAAATATAATTACATTATAAAGTCATACAAAAATTATCATCGCACAAAAGAAAAGAAAACTGGCTGTCAACTTCCGCGAAAGAGAGAGAGAGAGAGAGAGTTTTGAGTTTGACTTTTGGTCCTTTGCATGACCTGGACTTGGACCGTTGCTTGCCGCATTGGAGCGGAGATTGTGAGAGGGTATTTAGCAAGGTTAACCTTACCAAAACAAAGGTAAGAAACTTGACTTCTAACGGGAACCATACTTGGTTCTCTTTCAGCAGCGCATGTGTAAAGGAAAAGGCAGATTAATTGTGTTACTTTCATCCCTACACATGATAGGATAAGTCGATGACAACTGACACACTATCATTATAAGCGCCAGCTGACACATGGTATAAAGAATAGAGGAGGAACAGGAATTCCTCTTTTCTTTTGAGGATGATAGCTACGTAGAGTTCTACCGTACGTAGAGTTCAGCTTCTTTTTGAGTCATGATGTGTTACTATATTTATTTTTGTTTTATTTAATTTTATTTATTTTGGATTAAAAAAATAACATTGGAATGGAACATATGGAATTTTGTGTTGTGAATTGGATATATTATATATTTTGGTGAAAAGAGGAAATATTTTTATATGTGGAATGCTGTATAAAGTCATTTACTGACTATATTATTTTACCTAAGGGTGTACGATAATCTATCTGAAAATACGATAATTCTGGTCTGGCTGGCGGGGAGGGAGGGTCCCGAGCCCGGAGGGAAGCTCCCTGACAGGTCTGCGTGAATGGCTGTCATGTGGAAAGAGTCCCTACATTTCGGCCGTTTAGGCCTGATTACGCCCTCCCTGCCACACCTGCTGCTGGTAAGTAAGATTAAGGCTTAGATTATATTTTGAGTTAACAAGGACTGAGTGCACATAATAACCTTTGCAGATGTGAAGCATAACTACATGATGCGGCGATGTTACAGGCTAGCCGTGATGTGCTTACCTTCTTGGTTTCAATTCTTCCATCCGTACATACGACTATTTACCTCCAGCGACTTTGTCCTGGCTCTGAAGAGTAGGTCCCCTCCATAGCCACCATCATAGAACCTTTCATACCGTGGCTGGTCCTTTCTCCTGTACCATTCCATTTGTTGATTTCAGTGTTGATGTCAGATCATATAAGAATAACAAGTTTATATGCTATTTTTCCTGGTAGATCGAGGTATATACTACTTTGATATATATTTATTTATCATGGAACAGGTTTTGCAATGCATTCTAAGGGTTTTGGCATAACTTCTGAGGGTTTTGGCATAACTTCTGAGGGTTTTGGTATAAATTCTGAGGGTTTTGGCATAACAATATTCATGGTTTTTGTATATATAAGAATAACAAGTTTATATGCTATTTTTCCTGGTAGATCGAGGTATATACCTTGATATATATTTATTTAGCATGGAACAGGTTTTGTAATAAATTCTGAGGGTTGCATTGTCCTCGCCAGATGGCGCTCAGAAAGGTTTTTGATTGGGCCAAAGGTTTTTGATTACTTTATGCCAAAACCTGGGGTTTTGGCATATTTCGGTGGACCGGCACAGACCCGCTGACACGCCAGGGGCCAGACCCCAGCAGTTCTAGTTCATATTATAGTATATGGCCATGACCATACAGTATAGTGCCGACCGGGGTAATTTGGTCCTGGTTTTGACAAACTTTGATCTAGTTTCCATATCTATTGAAGTAAACAAACAAAAATTTAATACAATCATAAGAGGGTCACTACCTATATGTTATTAAAGTTTGAACAAATTTCCATTATAGCTCTGTTAGCAATACACTGAGAAGTGCGGACCGCATTGTTTCACTAAATGGGGTAAATTGGACCTAACTCTGGGGTAAATTGGTCCTATATATAATTTTTAACTTTATTTTTTCAACAAGACAAACCTCCAAAAACTTAACCTCATGTCATACCATGCCCACGGACCTTTTACAGACAAAATAAAAGAATTGATATATGAAGAAAAAGTGTCATATCATGTCATAACATGCCCACGGACCTTTTACAGACAAAATAAAAGAATTGATATATGAAGAAAAAGTGTCATATCATGTCATAACATGCCCACGGACCTTTTACAGACAAAATAAAAGAATTGATATATGAAGAAAAAGTGTCATATCAAATGTTTGTTCTATAATATTATCAAATATAAAACAGTAAAACACGCTAAAGAAATGCCATTACGAGACTGAAGAAATATGCATTCACTTCAACTCTTCGCCATTTAAAACTTTGCGAGTCAAATTTTATCATGAAAGGTATCAATAGAAGCGCAATTTTATTAGCTTTCCATTGATATATTTAGTTTTCTGATAAATGAATTAGAAGTATGCATAAATTAGCGTTAAATAAATAAATAAAATCATCAAACTGGTAATTTTCCCGATTGATGATGTTATTTATTTACTTATATATTTCATTTTCTGATAAATGAATTAGCACCCTGTATAAATTAGCGTTAACTAAATAAATATCAATCATCAATCGGGAAAATTACCCGATTGATGATTTTATTTATTTAGTTAACGCTAATTTATGCATGGTGGTAATTCATTTATCAGAAAACGAAATACATCAATGGAAAGCTAATAAAATTGCGCTTCTATTGATACCCTTCATGATAAAAGTTGACTCGCAAAGTTTTAAATGGCGAAGAGTTGAAGTGAATGCATATTTCTTCAGTCTCGTAATGGCATTTCTTTAGTGTGTTTTACTGTTTTTTATTTGATAATATTATAGAACAAACATTTACGAAGATTAAAGTATATCATATATACTGATAAACCAGTCTATATGATCCGTGTATATATATATATATATATTATTATATATATTAGAATCACGAGCGGCCCTCCGACTTCAGGCCCTTGTGCAACAGGCCGATATTCCGTGCGCAGTCCAGATTTACAGTGGTCTATGTCCTAGTCTATATTAGTTATATACGACGCCACTTTTATGTAAACACCACGGTGGTCATCCTGTGACATATGAGTTCACTTGCATCACCTCATCTGACCAGATCAAGTCAAGTCACACACACACACACACACACACATTCACACACATCATGGCCAGTAGCTATGTGATATTATCGTGAATATTTTCATCGTGTGGAGGATGAAGAGGAGCAGGAGGGAGAAGAAATAGTATAGATGAAAAAGAAAGAAAGGAGAGAGAGAGAGAGAAGGGAAAGGAAGGGGAGAGAGAGAGAGAGAGAGAGAGAGAGAGAGAGAGAGAGAGAGAGAGAGAGAGAGAGAGAGAGAGAGAGAGAGAGAGAGAGGAGAGAGAGAGAGGAGGAGAGGAGAGAGAAGATAGGGGGGAGGAGAGATAGAGCGAGAGAAGGGAAAGGAAGGAGAGAGAGAGAGGAAAGGAAGGAGAGAGAGAGAGAGAGAGAGAGAGAGAGAGAGAGAGAGAAGAGAGAGAGAGAGAGAGAGAGAGAGAGAGAGAGAGAGACACTACTCGCCCGGCGTGGTAACACTACACCGTGACTGCAGCAGAAAAAACATATCTGGCAATATAGACCGCATGGAAATCAGGTGTTAGTGACTGGACCCATCATCTCCACGAGTGCCAGTCTGTGTCATTTTGTCTTCATCTGTATCATATTATGGCTATACATTAACAAATTACAAAAATATCAACCGAGTGACGGCCTTGGTAACGACTACAAAGATTGCAGCTACGGTAGTGTTTTTTATCCTCCAGCCCGAAAGGCGATGAGCCGCTGTCTGTCGTCTCTCCCTTGGCCTTGGTCGCGCCAAAAAAACGAGTAGTGAAATTTGAAACCGTCTATACTTGCAGATACAAGGCATAAAACAACGCTGAAGCAGGGTAGATTATACAGTCATGATATAAACTACTGTGTATCATCTTCAGGGGCACATTCACAGCAGTAGTGATGCTATAATTCGTAATATTTGGCGCCTGGCGACATCACTGCCGGTGGCGTCTAGTGTTATCTACGGTAGACATATCTCAATGTTCTGTACTTTACCAGAACACTCTTGATGTATTCATGGACACCAGAAATCGGTAACTGGTGGCGAAATATTACATCTAAAATGAAAAAACAGCAAAAAACTCGCCTCAAAATTTAGCCGCGGGTCATTCGTTTAAATCCCCCTCAGCTGTGCGCTCCCATTTCCTCTAATACATATTAGAGGGATACCATTCTAAACCTATAAATGTGGTCATGAGAGCGTCTGTACCTTGGAGGAAGTCCAATACTACCTCCATGGTCTGTACGATATCCTTGTGTACTGTACAGTTCCTCCCTAACTCACCCTACATTACAACGGTCCAGTTTACCCCGCGAGGGTTTTTGTCACTGGGGTATATATGAACCAAAACTGAGCATTGATCATAAGAAAATGAGACAAGACAGAGCATTTCTGATATTTTCATGTTAAAGTGGAGGAAAAGCACTCTATATACGCTTACTTACAAGGAGATACTCCGTCTCGTCTTTGCGTCCCATGAAAGTTCGCCAAATCAGCTGATTTTTTATACAAACTTCGCTGACACTTTTTTTTTGCTGTCATTTTACTCATTTTCTTTTTTGGTTCCTGGGTTCAGTTACATATCAATATTTATATTCATATTAATATTAGAAATGTAAAAATGGTTGTTTTACTACATGGGATATTCAAAACTGTTACCCTCTTATTTATATTGAAACAAACACCAAAGCAAAGATAGCGGTCCGAATAGAACCGGTCCGTTGGAAGGACCGAGTTACCCCGGTCGGCACTATTATATACATTTAATCAACTTTTACCCGTGTTTCTGCAGTCAGGGATTAAATACCAGGAACATTCTGAGAAGTTAGGTTAGGCCCAAAATCTTCAACAGCCTCCCAAAAACTGTGAAAAACATCACAGGGTGCTCTGTTAATACATTTAAATATGGTCTGGACAAGATACTACAGACAGTGCCGGATGAACCTCCAGTACCGGGATACACTGCCAAGTGTAGGACTTCCAACACCATACCAGACCAGGTGGCCCTGTTAGATAGGGACGCCAGGACTGGCAGTAGCGGTGGACCACCACGACTGTGAGGCTTTGCCTCTCAACAAGACCAAGGAGCCACCAAGAAAGGAACCAAGGAGGTCGGTTAGGTAACCAGGTTAGGTTAGTGGGTAAAAATTGACGAGGACTGCGCGGTTATTTTCTGTGATCCTTACTGGTTTTTCCTGGCCAAAAATTGGTGCTTTTGCAGATGTAGATATTTTTATTTTCCAGAAACCTGTTAAGATATTTTTTTGTAATTTTCATCACCAAATCCTAGGATCGCCATTTCCATTGATAACAATGCATTTCCATCAGAAAAATCATTAAAACTTGGTCAGGAAATAATAAACAGTGACTCAGAAACCAGGGAAGTAGGTAACGGAATTGTACGAAAACAAGTGTGCCCCCGCCCCACCCCGCATTCGCCAGCCCGCCCACCAGCCGCCGAGTGGTCCGCTCTGTCCCGTCCTGTCAGGAGGATTATTATCCTAACCAAACCTTAAAACCTAACCTCCTATCGGGGGAGCTTGGCCCCCCTCGACCCCCGACGAGATTATTAAGCCTGGTTCACTGGGCTAATGTCGGCAAACATATGCCGAGATGACTCCTCGCAGAGTCATCTCGGCTTTGTCGAAAAAAACCTACACCCAGGGGCGGATTGGCCATAGGGCAAACCGGGCTGTGTCCCGGTGGGCCGGAGGGTCTTGGGCCGGTCTGAGCCCCGGTGGGGCCTGTAGCGCAGTATGGTACGGTTGTGAGAGACGTTTATGCCCGGAGACCGTATGCCTCGTCTGGCTCAAGCAGCCAGACGAGGCACCCTGGCTTCTCCATCCCTCTCCCGTATTCTAGCTATTGAATCTGAAGGAGTATGACCCCAGAGGCGGATTGCCACATGACACACCGGGCTGTGTCCTGGAGTGACCTAGAGAGTCATCATTATCAAAAGTATCAGGATGAAGAATAGTTCTATTGAGCACTTCATGAGAAGCAGCGGCTTAGGGACTCATAGATTGAGGACTGAAGAAATAGATGCTGCAAATATTTCCGATATGGCTAGGGAATTCATAACTTGTTGACCATCTGGAGCGTGTTTAGGACCAATGCTCTGCCACTTTGCTTCCTTTTTAAAATATGAATCCAAATGTTTAGGACTCTTTCATGTTAAGAGGCAGTGAAGACTCTTAACTCAATTTGTTTAGTCAAGGGGAAAAGGTTCGTATATTGTTCATGATCTACCTATCTCTTCTATCTGTAGCTCTGAAGCCTCTTTCCCTCCAGTGGTCCCTCAAAGGAATGGCCACGGAAGAGCCTCCACCTATATTTATCCGAACACTCCCTCCTTGCCTGTTCAAGCCACCCCTTCCCCTGACACCTCTTTCACTCATATATTTCTTTACCCCATCCTTCCACCTTCCAAGTGCTCGCCCTCTACTACTAGGACCCTTGATTTCACTCTAAAAAAAAATCTTAGTCTCCTTTTCATCCTTTCAATGTGTTTAAACAATCTCAATGTATTTCTTTGCGCCCATTCCACCACTCCCATGTCACTCCCTCTGCACACACTCCCATGTCACTCCCTCTGCACACACCCCCATGTCACTCCCTCTGCACACACTCCCATGTCACTCCCTCTGCACACACCCCCATGTCACTCCCTCTGCACACACCCCCATGTCACTCCCTCTGCACACACCCCCCATGTCACTCCCTCTGCACACAACCCCCATGTCCACTCCCTCTGCACACACCCCCATGTCACTCCCTCTGCACACACCCCCATGTCACTCCCTCTGCACACACCCCCATGTCACTCCCTCTGCACACACCCCCATGTCACTCCCTCTGCACACACCCCCATGTCACTCCCTCTGCACACACTCCCATGTCACTCCCTCTGCACACCCCCATGTCACTCCCTCTGCACACACACCCCATGTCACTCCCTCTGCACACACTCCCATGTCCACTCCCTCTGCACACACCCCCATGTCACTCCCTCTGCACACACCCCCATGTCACTCCCTCTGCACACACTCCCATGTCACTCCCTCTGCACACACCCCCATGTCACTCCCTCTGCACACCACCCCCCATGTCACTCCCTCTGCACACACCCCATGTCACTCCCTCTGCACACACCCCATGTCACTCCCTCTGCACAACACCCCATGTCACTCCCTCTGCACACACCCCCATGTCACTCCCTCTGCACACACTCCCATGTCACTCCCTCTGCACACACCCCCATGTCACTCCCTCTGCACACACTCCCATGTCACTCCCTCTGCACACACACCCCATGTCACTCCCTCTGCACACACTCCCATGTCACTCCCTCTGCACACACCCCCATGTCACTCCCTCTGCACACACCCCCCATGTCACTCCCTCTGCACACAACTCCCTCTGCACACACCCCCATGTCCACTCCCTCTGCACACACTCCCATGTCACTCCCTCTGCACACACCCCCATGTCACTCCCTCTGCACACACTCCCATGTCACTCCCTCTGCACACACCCCCATGTCACTCCTCTGCACACACCCCATGTCACTCCCTCTGCACACACCCCCCATGTCACTCCCTCTGCACACACCCCATGTCACTCCCTCTGCACACACTCCCATGTCACTCCCTCTGCACACACTCCCATGTCACTCCCTCTGCACCCCCCCCCATGTCACTCCCTCTGCACACACTCCCCATGTCACTCCCTCTGCACACACTCCCATGTCACTCCCTCTGCACACACTCCCATGTCACTCCCTCTGCACACACTCCCATGTCACTCCCTCTGCACCCCCCCCCCCCCATGTCACTCCCTCTGCACACACTCCCATGCCACATTTTTGAGATGCGCCGCCCTCCTTACTTACACCATGCCATCTCGTCACTCCACATGCCCCTCTCAGGGCACTCATTTCCACGGCATGCACTCTTGACTGCTGTGGCCTGTTCTACATCAAAGTCTGATTCATATAGTTGACTAAAGAACACAATTTTTCATAGCCTGCTTAACCTCCATGGACACATTCCCACCTTTCAGCACCATTTCAAGTGATCTTAGAACACTCTTATCTTGCTCAGCTTGTTTTATTTCTCCTTCCATATCTTTATGATTACATAAGATTGCCCCCAAATACTTAACTCTTTCACTTCCTTTTCTGCTTGTTAAAGTGTGAATTCGTAAATCTTTATCATTACATTTTTGTTTAATGAAGTTTAAAACTTCAACTTTACAACAAAGTTTTCGAAGTTTGCCATTGATTTAATGAAGTTTTACATAAGGCAATCAGGCTGTATTAGACTGTTTACCTGCAGCTCTTTCACACTTTAACTTGGATACTTCTCTCAATCTCCTTCCTATCTGTTCCTCTGCCAAAACGCCTAAAATTCACCTGATTCCATACCAAAACTCATCATTTTTGCTTGTCCTACTAACTTATCGTTCATTAGACGTTCAAAATGCCTCATCCATACTCCTTCCAATTCATCTCTGCTATTAACAAGATTTCCAGTCTCTTTCCTTTCACACTAACACCTCGTACGTCTTCTCCTCACTCCCTTTTCACTTCTTTCTAGAACAGCATCTTATTCGCACCAAACTCTTTACTTAGTTACCTACCAAACTCTACATGCATTCCCATTTTACTCACTTGTTTTAATCCTTAATCTCTTTTTCCAAAACCTGTATTCAGTTCTCTCTCTTATCTCTTCAGGCATATTCTTTTGCAACACTGAGTTAGCCCTATCTGATTCAAACAATGAAAAAGAAACGGTCAGTTCTTGAAAGACCTACCATGATTCAGGGAGGGGGTCCCTCTTGTGCATGCATTTTAACTATAAAAAATTGAGTCATCTTATACAACAGTATATACAGAAAAGCAACATTTATTTTCAACATACATAGGTAGTTCCCCTGTACCTAGATTTATACACTTTGTCCAGGAATCATGGAGACAATAGATTCCTTATTTGTACAAGTTAGCAGCTTGGGCCTTCAAGAAGTGATCTACTGCAATGATGACGATTTTCATCATCAGTGGTAAAATGGCATCTGGTGGACTCCTGTTTTATCTTTGGGAATCGACAGTTGTCTGAGGGTGCCAGATAAGATGAATAGGGAGATGTTTGACGAGTTGAGACCCAAATTCATGGATTCCAGCAATTGCCACAGTATACTTGCATGCAGGAGTATTTGAGTCTTTGTAATAGAGCAGCCTTCTTGTCAGCTTTCCACACTGATTCTTATTGGTATTCTCATTTAATTGCCTCAAACGATCTGTTTAGTGTAGCCCAATAACAGTGTGACTCTTTTCCAGGTAATCCACCACCAGCACTCCTGCATCTTGAAAGAATGAAGGACAACACCCTTCCTGCAGACATCACTGACCTGGCCTTCTTTAGAGCTGGAGATCCTGGATGTTTCCACTGTTTTAGCTAATCTTTCATCTCTGGTTGGAAGTGGTGCACTCAAGTCCTATTCATAGATCGCCAGGGAAATTCCTTGAGATCTACATAGAAAATAGCGAGATTGTCCTTTGACAAATTGACATGTTGGGTTGATCCATTTCTGCTCGGGGCTGCTTTTTTTCATAAATGGTGTTAGAACATCATACAAATGAAGATAGAACATAATATTCATAGGGCTATATTTATGGTATCAATGGCCTCCTGTGTGCATTGGGGGTGTACTTGAAAGTGATCTCACTACGACTGTGGTGTACTTGCACTATGTATTATGGCCATGTTTTGCACGATTTTTTATACATATTATAGCAAAAAAGTCCATCATATATGTTGGCAAATAACATGTTATTTGGAGTTTAAGATAAATTTTACTCATGTCCACAGTGTGTGTCAAGGACTTACCACGCAAGGAGATTCATGATATGGTGACACTAGAGGAGGATGCTACTTCCTACAACATAATTTAGAAATAGGCCGCTAAGTTTAAACGAGGCAAGGAAAACCTAGATGATGACCTGGCCTGTCACCGCAAAGAAAACTACTGACAAATTAAGACAATATTGCAAATGAACAAGCGATAGAGCTTAGTGTCCATGCAGTGGTCTGCCATGACATTTAAATGATAACCCTCTCACGCACGGTGACGCGATTGCGTCAAAACAGGCCCGTCTGCAATCTGAGCTTTTGACGCGAATTGTGTCAAAAAAGTTAAAAATTCGCCAAAAATAAAGTATTTATCAGAATTGCGTCAAAATTTTCTGCGTCAAAGATCCAAGCTAGACCTATAAAATAAAATAATTGTCAACTCTCTCGTGTGAGTGGATGTGAAATGATAAGGGTTTGTGTCTCGGTTTCCACTCAGCAGGCAGCCTGTGAGCGCGGATTGTCGTCCCTTTAAAACGTGTCCTGAGCTGGCCCATATACAAATTATAATGGTAGAGTTGGAATCCTCATAAAAATCCGCTTTTATTGGCATATAAACCATAAAAAGTTGACTCAGTAAGTTTCGAGCTACGAAGTGGTGAACGTAAGTATTTCTTATTTCTCTTTACTCAATATTTTTTCGGAGTCGGTAAATTCCGCTATTTATTTGCATTTCTTGTTATTTTTTTCTTTCATAAGGCAGAATAATCTCTTGCAAAACCAATGATATATAATAATGCCAGGAAAAAAGAATACACGTTGGTGAAATTGATAACATAAAAATATAATTCGCCGCAGTCAGGCCATTTCGCGGGGCCCCTTAGGGAGCATAAGACGGATGTCGCAGTGGACAGAAAAACTTATTAAACTTTTCGTGCGTGAGAGGGTTAACCCTCTAGCGCCCACTGTTACGTATATGTAACAAATTTCAAAAAATCATAAAAAAAAAAAATAAAAAAAATATATATATTTTCTAGCCTAATAACCCAGTGTTACACCGATGTAACATACAGACAGTGTCTGGTGACCCTACCGTTTTCTTCAAGTATGAGAGAGGTCCAGTCAACTTGGTGATGGCACAGGTGAATTCTGTGAATATATTTGCACTGCTTCGTGTTGCGGCAGAACCTGTCGTAGTGGCCAGTCCTGGTGCAGAAGCGGCATTGGGCTGTCTTGGCGGGACACTTGTCAGTCCCCGCCCAATGACCTTGACGGCCGCAGTTGTAACAAGACGCAGCCCTGGCCGGACACTTCGGGCCATGGCGCCGCGCACGGGATTGGCAAGGGTGAACAGGGCTGGGAACTGCTGTTCTATGTTGAGTCTTCACGCGCTGACCTGAAAGTGGCTGTTGAGGTGAATGACCTGAGGCGTCTTGTTGTGGCGCCTGCCGTTCTTGTAGGTAGACATGACGCGAAGCTGGCTTGGAGACGAGTATATAGCGGAGGCTGTATGGCGGGTGGCTTCGAAGGAACGGCAACAGGTGACCACGTCTTGAAGAGAAGCGCCTGTGTCTAGGGAGATAAGGCGTTGAATCAGCTCTTCATCTCGCAGAACCATTTTCAATTGGATCTCCGCGCACGTCGTAGCGTTACCAGTACACAAGTCGACCTCCTCTGCTAGGTTCTTCAGGCGTACAAAGAAATCGGAGAATGACTCGCCGTCAGCCTGCTTACAACACAGGAGTTCTCGACGGCGTAGTGCTACATTTCGTTGACTCTTGAAGTGGGACTGTAGGGTGTCTAAGACCTCTGTCACAGTCAAGGCAGTGTCAGGTGCGATCCCTAGGGTATGTTTTAGGATCCTTTGTACGTCCAGTGACACAGCCATCCGCAGCTGGATGAGTTGCTTATGTCGTGGCAGCCTCTGTGAATTCAGCATGATAGAGTAATCTTCCCACAGACGACGCCACTGCCGGAAAACTTGGAAGGAAGAGTCGCCCAGCAATGTCGGTGGACTGGGCCACATGCTTGCCAGCAGAAGTCGCGACGGTGGGCGTGGCAGCCACAGGAGAAGCGTTGAGTGGGGCGACCGCACCGGCATCGAGGGGGGGGTGGAGGTGAAGGAATGTCCCGCGCGCTGGCCGCAGACTGCGGTCTGTGCAAAGGAGACAGAAGTGTGACAAGAAATTGGAACCGTGAATCCTCCTCCTTTCTCCTGGCCTCATTGTCACGTAATCGTCTCTCCTCATCACGCTGGCACCTCTCCTGTTCATCCTGGATGCGTCGGTTACGGGACTCCTCCAAATAGCGAATCAAACTTGATATCGCGTCCCCCGGTAGCGGGGATGAATTTGTTGTGTTTAGTGGTTCAAAGGGTGTGGAAGCGATTTCCTCTTCGTCATCCTCAGACCCGCTAGCCGCGGGTGACAAAACGGGGAATGACATCTTGAAGGGAGACGCCGATTGAAAAGATAACCACCGTACGTGGAATATCGAAAACACAGGGAATTGTGGGTTCTGTGTGTGTGTGTGTGTGTGGCGTTGGAGCGGGGTGAGTGAGAAGGGGGGGGGGGTCTCTAGCCGCCCGGCCCGCACCTGGTTTCAAGGTCAGCCGTACCAAGCGGCGATCCGATGAACAATCAAAGGAGTCCCGGTACAAAAAACGCACACTGAAAAACACAGCACATATAATACACTGGTTACCCTACCGTCAAACGCACTCCACACGCCTTACGTCTGTCCACAGGCACACGATGCTGGAGATGAAGTAAATCCAGGGAAGAAGCGTTGGTCGGTGAAGAGATGCCTCGTGGCGTCCAGGCGGGAGTCGTTGGAATGGCGGGAGTCGCTGCCCGTCTCCATGTTCTTATACCTGCAATCTGCGCCATGGTGCTTGAGGTTTGCAGTGATTAACCGGAGTGGTTGAGGGGAGTTTATCCGAAGGAGAAGCGAGCATCTTCCGTAGGTGGTTTATTGTAAAGAACAGAGATATGCGGGACCACCAGCGGAGGGCTGGTGTTAGCGGTCCGGCTAGAGGGCAACGACTAGTTACATGAGGGCCTGAGAGGCAATGTGCATCGCTGCCGCGACGCGTACAGTGTTGCAACATAGCATGTATGTGTAGGAATTATTAAGAAGCATGAATATTATGTAGGTGTGACTGTCTGGTTATATTCACATATCCACACTACCAAGCGAATATTTTGAGGCAGCTATGAGGAAACATTAAGAAGAAAGATAGGGAGCTGACAGAGATCTATCACTATGGAAATGCACCAGAGCATAAGTCAGTGCAGTGCTATCCATGAATATTAATTTCATACTGCCCTTTTAAACTGATCTGGCACCTTTAGACTTCTCCCCATTTCCCAAGATAAAAATAAAGCTGAGGTTTGTCATTGCCACCGATAAAGAAAGACATCAATGCTGTAGATAGCTTCTTTGATGCCCAGGGTGATAGATTCGACAAAGAAGGGAGTAAAGGGAAGGAGACAGATATTAGGAAGCGACTTATTTCCAGTCTAGTTTTGCACGAATGGCTTCTTTAGGGGAACTGATAACTAAAGGATAAAATTTCTTTACAGGGCATCCAAGTTCATGCCGCTGGCTGATTGGAGAACATCCATGCTCGGGTATCAAGGGATTGGATCGCACGCACGTCTTCTCCCTGGGCTGTCTTCCAAGTTTATTTTCCAAATAGATCGTATGGATCCTTCAAGGGAACTGATGAAGACTGCAGGCTAGCATGTTTACAAAGGCTGTGTGAGGTCGCGCAGGCCATCCTGCTCGCTGATTGGATCTTGCACATGTCCTTTCCCAAGATGTGGGGCTATACACATAGATGCCATGTTAAGCCCATGCTATGTTACCGTTGGTAGACATGTCTATGTTGGGACATGATATGGGCTGAAACTGGCAGCGAAGTGTAAAACCCCTGGGTTGTGGGCCTTACACTCCGCCGCCACAGTTTCAGCCCATACCATGGGCTTAAAATGGCATCCATGTACACAGTCCCACATCTTGGGAAAGGACATGCGCAAGATCCAATCAGCGAGTAGGATGGCCTGCGCGACCTCACGCAGCCTTTGTAAGCATGCTAGCCTGTAGTTCCCTTCAAGGAGCAATGCATTTGGAAAATAAACTGGGGAAGACAATAAGCTGTGTCTAGTCTTCCAAAGGCCCATTGTGGAAAGGTTTGTGCAATCGATACCAAAATTCATGTAGTATAGAAACATTTTAGTGTACTCAAAGTAAATAATTTATTATGTATATATACAGGCTATCTATATGAAAGTGACTGATTTGTTTGCATATATTTTCTTCTGAATTTAACACTAAATAAATTTTCACAAAAAAAAAAAAAAATATATAAATGAAATAGATAAGGGGAGAGTCTCTCGACATCTCTAAACTCCAAATTTGTTAAATGACAATAAATTTGTCATGGCACAAACTCAATCAAGTCTTGAAGGTGGCCCCATCCACGCCAAGAATGGAGGGAGCACCAGATACAGTAAGATTTAAAAGACCTCCACGTTTCAGGGACCGCAGGTGGTGAACGGCTCCATCTTCCAAGAGGTGGAGGGATGGCTTCTGCTTACCCTCCCGCCGGACAGCAGATAGGCACCTGAAAAGCAGTATAGCCTGTGTTAGGAACTTCATTGATTAATAATACAATTATACAGCAGAACTGTACTTCATTTTGTAGTCCTACTCATCTCATTTCCCTCTTGGTCTTTAAAAAAAAAATCAAAAATTCTAACCATATCTTAAACACTAACTGTGATTGGCAATCATATGGAATCTGTCAAAAAGAATCAGTAACACTACCACTGCCCTGACAGTCATTGAAGGTATAATTTTCTTGACGTAAGTAAGTTTTCTTCACAAATGTTTGCAAATATGTGTAAATTTGTTATACCAGTTCTTATTAGCTATAAAGACATCACGAAGTATTCTAAGAATCATGAGGTTCCTAGTATGAGTAAACATACATTAGTTGATGTTAGGTTGGGTTTTGAATGTCAAAACCCAACCTATGGACATGATAACCATCTTATAATGAAGCCTTTAATCTGTGGTTGCATTCGTAGGCACATTGGTCGTCAACTCATTTGAAACCTTACGTTAGAAAATTATTTGGTGCGAATACATAAGATTGTCTT
>JACEEZ010018894.1:0-16015 GCA_016584305.1 Chionoecetes opilio | reverse complement strand
TAAACATATATTAGTAGAATACCGATTCATGATTTTTTATATTTAGTTAACGCTAATTTATGCATGCCGCTAACTCATTTATCACTAAACGAAATATATCAATGGAAAGCTAATTAAACTCCGCTTCTATTGATATTCTCCATGTAAAATGTTTGCGAGCAAAATCTTTCTTGAAATTAATTATTATTATTAAATGGCGAAGAGTTTAAGTTAATGCATATTTCTTGAAAGTCTCATAATGGCCTTTTCTTTGTGTGTTTTACGGTTTTTTATTTGATAATATTATAGAACAAACATTTCCGAAGATAACAGTATATCTTTTATACTGATAAACATTATATTAGGTAGGTAAACTTGTACGGGGAGCGGAGCGGGTGGTATCCTTATGGTGTGACGTCACGGGCGATCCACCAGGCCCTGTCTCTGGGTGGTCTCGCTCCAGCTCGCATCTCCCGCGTCTGTCGCCTGTACAACGAGGGCTGTGACGTCACGTGCAATGAACCTATACTCAGATTAGATGTCCTCAGTTCAGTATCAATGTATTTCTTTGCAATAACATTGTTTGAAAGCAATTTTAATAACAGGAAACTTAGGGAATTAGGGAAAATACTTTCAATATTATCAGCTTCGCTTATCCAGGGACTTTTTTCTTCAATTTTTATTTTGTGATCATCTTCATCTCCCGTAAATGACATCATCGACCCTGGCTATTGTGATATTGTTTAGAACCTTCAGTTCGGGTGGCATAAGTGGAGCAAATCCATTTTGTTCCAGTAGTATCGTAATGTCAGACATAAATTGTTTTTCCAGCATTATCATCGTCCAGCCTGAGTGCCAGGAATCCATCGTAAACTGGGATCCACCTTGTTGCCTGGATCTGCTTGGAGCATAAGAGTTCCAAGAGCTGTCTTTTTATCTCTGTCGTCAGAGTTACGGCATTTCATTTTGACACGAGCCATCATGGCATCAAAATATCAATGTGAATGAAAAAATAATCCAATTGCCACAAAGAAATAGCAGGAACAATAATACCAAAGTCCTCACAAGACAAGACCGGTAATAGTTGTAAAAATAAAACCAAGACCACTATCAAACTGCAACACAAAAACTCTGCCTACAGCTACCACACCAGCGTGTCCCCGCCCACTCATGAGCGTCGCAGGACACACGTGGAGCTGCCCCGTGAGGGTCTCGCCTGTCCGTAACAGCAGGTTTCCCACCCTTGGTGTTTGCTACCTTTAACTAGCCCTCTGAGGGCCCCCTTGCGTCACTGCTCTATGCCAGTGACCAGCAGGGTTCGCCTCCGTCTCACACCAAGGGACGCTAAGAGCGACATAAGGAATATGCAATAACGTTGAGCAACGCGGTAAACAAACAAGGACCTCCTGGGCAGCCACTACAGCCCTGTGGAGAGCGCCTCGGTTCACAGGAATCACAGACACAATGTTATACTTCAGCTAAATCAGTTAACTAGCTGTTAGCACAGAGCACTGGGACTAAATCCTGCTAACTGTGGCTGTCAGGTCCAGAGAAACGTTGAAAGTGAAAGTGGCGAAACCAAGGCAGCAGTGTAGAGCACCTCAGGGACCCGTCACCCGAGGAGCGACCTGTTACACTGTGCGCACTGCGTTGTGGTATGAGGCTATGAGCGAGAGCGGCAGAACCTTCCACGACGGCTGCCGGGGCCGAGATTTGCCTGCTGCTATTTTTGGGGGCAGTGGCCAGTGCTGAGCCAGCAGACACATGAACACGTACCACACGAGTATAGAACTCTGTACGAAACGGTAAAATAAGAAAGCGACATATGACGGTAACTAATAGATTAATAGGCAAGGGTGCCTTCTTGCCCCATCACTTTTCAACGCTTGTATGGACTGGGTATTGGACAAGGTTGTAGATCAAAGTGATTGTGGAGCATCCGTCGGCAACACCAAGATCACTGATCTTGTTTTTGCCGATGATGCAGTAATCTTTGCTGAGTCGCTGGAGGTCCTGGTGATGGCTCTCGAGGTGCTGCACGAGGAGGCAAAGCCTTTGGGACTTGAGGTCTCCTGGCTCAAGACCAAGGTCCAGGTGTTTGGAGACTTACTAGATAAAGCAGTACAGTCTGTTCATGCGTGTGGCGAGGACATTGAGATCTTGGAAAGTTTTACATACCTTGGTAGCGCAGTCCATAATGACGGCGGGTCACGTCAAGAAGCCTTACGGCGAATTGGCATAGCCCACGGTGTTATGGACTCGCTCAGCGGGAGTATTTGGCGTTGTCGGTACCTGTGCAGGAGGACAAAGATCCGGCTCTTCAAGTCGCTTGTGATCCCTGTCTTACTCTATGGTTGTGAGGCATGGACACTAAATAGTGACTTGAAGAGACGAATCAATGCCTTTGGTAATAAGTGTCTTCGCAGAATCATGGGGTATCGCTGGGATGATTACGTGTCAAATCAGCGATTGCACCGTGAGACTGAATCGAGGCCTATTACCTGCATAGTACATCAACGCCAACTTCGGCTATATGGGCATGTGGCACGCTACCCTGAAACCGATCCTTCCCATCGGGTTGTATCTGTGAGAGAAATCCGGCGTGGAGGAGGCCAAGGGGGCGCCCACAAGGCTCGTGGCTGGGGCAAGTTGATGCTTCTTGTCGAGAGCTGCTTGGTATGGGAAAGGAGCCTGCATGGGAACTCGAGCGTGGTGACCCCCGGGAGTGGCGTCGTAGGGTGGGCGAGACGACGCGCCCCCCGGCGTATGCCCCCAATGATTGATTGAATAGATTTTACAAGTTATTTTAGTATGACTTAAGGGGAGAGTCCGCCGTGACAATATGAAAAAAAAATTTCAATATACGAATTTTAGTTATATGGTCTATGGCAACACCCTATCCTTTGGATTTCGAATAGTGGAATTTTTTTCAGTCGGACATTTTTTTAACTGCCCATAGCGAGGGGCATTTCAACTTTCAAAACTTGTAAAAAAAAAAAAAAAAAATGGAATATTTTATGGATAATTTTCCCATGTATCAAAACTAAGCCTTATATAAAAAAAAAAAAACAGCAATCTTCAGGGTGAAGTTTGTTACCCAGGTAACAATTCTGGAACAATTTTGGATATGAAAAGTGCAACCTGTTCACAAAATTTTTTGGAACAAATGTATACATCCAAAAAGGACTAGAAAAGAGAGAAAAGAGAAGAATTACACCGAAGAAGACAATAAACAAGAAGAGGAAGACAGACAAAGGAATTCCAACCGAAAGCTATGCACCTGGTGAATTTTGATCGAACCTTGCAACAATGAGGGGCGTGGCGCGCCCTGACACCCTCGCCTTTGAGCGATTAATTACTACCTTTATAAGGGGGGACAAGGTGCAGATCCTTTTATGCATGCATTGATATGTGATTACTGATCACATAAAATTCATATGCAAGTAGCATTGACAGTATAGTACCTTCACTGCAGCGCAGAAACTTTAGCAAAACTTCAAACGCGTTTTTCTCAAAACTAGTATAAAATAAAATTCATCTCCTCTTTTATTTATGGAACGATTTTCACGAAACTTTAGGACACAAAATCAAATATCGTAAAAGAATCTGTTATGAGAAAATTTTTGTTTTTAAGTCTCAGTTTTGATATAATGGAAAATTATCCTTAAAATTTTCATTTAATTTTTTTTTTTTTTTTTAACAATTTAAACAAAAAAATTCCAAAACAATTTTCAAAATATTCTCAGAAAAAATTGTTAGAATAACAATGAATTATCATATGCTCATGTCACAAGGAAATCGGTCAAAAAATGGCTGAGAAGATGCAATTCAAAATTTCACCAAAAACCGACAAAAATAGGCTCTTTAATTTTTTCAAATTTTTCCTTTCATCTGATCAACTTGAAATTTTCACGTGATAGCAAGAGTACTAATATACACAACATATAAATTATTCATGACCGTAGATGCAATTTAAAATTCACGGCGGACTCTCCCCTTAACCCGTAAAGCGCGGCTATGCCCATTTGGTCACTCACTAAGAAAACGCGAGTATGCCCAATTGGGCGGCCGCCAAATTAAAAAAGGTGGGCTAATTTTTCGGCCGGTGAAATCTGGCAACACTACTTTACCTGAGAATGACCCAGGGGTCACACATTGACCCAGTGCCCAGCATGGAAGGTGTAGGTGCTGACAGGTCTCTCTCTATCGCGGGCAGAGAGATTAGAGAGGAAGACCCTTGCGGCCTGTTTTCTGTGAACCATGGATTCCATAAACCTCAACGCTTTTCATCTTGCAAGTACAATCATAGAATAACGACAAGACTTTAGAAAACAAAAATATTTTTTGCGGTTGCACAAATATATGGCAAATACATTGAGCCATATTCAAGTTTGTTTAGCGACTATAAGAATTCTGGCAAAAGTCCCGCGTACACAGAGATATTGTCACACAGGTATCCGCAGTTTACGGGTTAATGATGAACTCCAGGTGGTTAAGACAATTATTGTTGACAGACAAAATAATTATAAATATATAATTCCAGCTTCCTTATAAATATGACATTGCATTATTGGTCAGCATGTCTCGTAGCCCCAGGTGTAAGGTTTCGTACCCCTGGTGGTACAGGTACCCCAGGTTAAGAACCACTGCTCTAGATAGTGTCACATCGGCAAGTATCCTAGACCAACATAATCAGGCAAGTGTGTAGATTCAGGAACCGTGTTTAATATAATAGTACAAGGATAAATAGCTGACCACTAAGGAGTTGAAAGAACAAATGTTTATGCGCTACTTTATTTAGCCGTCATTTTCGTATAATTGATATTATTGTTGCAGATTTATGCTAATACGATCCAAAATTTTCTCAGGAAGACGATGGTGGCACTAGTTTTTTTTCAATGTCAAATGGTGGTTGGGGAAAACTAGTTGGGAATAAGGTTTGATAAGCCAGATGGTCGCCGCGCTAGGCTGCGGGCGTCACTCATCACACTACAGCGGGATGCGGGACTCGCTTTCTAGGTATATAACTCTGTGGTGAGCTTATATTCACATCATTATGTAAGAAGACGCAGAATGTATACTTAATAAAAACAGTGAAGGTGAGAAAAAATGTACAAATAATGAAAGAGTTAAATCCACCGCGAGTATCTACGGCCGAATAAATCTGATTAAGAAAAGATTACAGACTTATTATTTGTTGTTTACATCAACGACTTAAGGCGGCGTCACACTAGCACTTTTTCCGTCTAGTTAGTCGAACTTCGTCGCTCTGACTAGTTTTTTCTCGCTCTGACTAGTTAGTCCGTCTGCATCAGTCAAGTCTGAGGCAGTCGCTCGTGATCGTCTTTGTTTGCAAAGTTGAAGTCAACTTTCTTAGTCAAATCAAAATCCATAGTGATTACTTTAAAGATATTCGATATAAATCAGTAAGTTTTTGCAAATTATAATTCAATACGTTTAGAAGTATTATAAATATTCAAGTGACTATTGTACATGTAGATACATTTAAAAGCCGGTTCTATATAACAGCCAACAGTCTCTCGCATGACTCGATTGAAAAGATTTACTACAAAGAGTCAACTCACCGAACACACCCTGACACACAGTGGTGTTAAGAATTATGAATGTTTAGAGTGTGGGACAAGATTTGCTAGAAAGAGTCAGCTCACCAAACACACCCTGACACACAGTGGTGTTAAGAATTATGAATGTTTAGAGTGTGGGAAAAGATTTACTACAAAGAGTGACCTCACCAGACACACCCTGACACACAGTGGTGTTAAGAATCATGAATGCCTAGAGTGTGGGAAAAGATTTACTACAAAGAGTGACCTCACCTCACACACCCTGACACACAGTGGTGTTAAAAATTATGAATGTTTAGAGTGTGGGAAAAGATTTACTACAAAGAATGACCTCACCACACACACCCTGACACACAGTGGTGTTAAGAATTATGAATGTTTAGAGTGTGGGAAAAGATTACTACAAAGAGTGACCTCACCAGCACACCCTGACACACAGTGGTGTTAAGAACCATGAATGCCTAGAGTGTGGGAAAAGGTTTTTACCCGTTCTGAACTCACCAGACACACCTGACACACAGTGGTGTTAAGAATTATGAATGTTAGAGTGTGGGACAAGATTTGCTAGAAAGAGTCAACTCACCGAACACACCCTGACACACAGTGGTGTTAAGAATTATGAATGTTTAGAGTGTGGAAAAGATTTGCTACAATGGGTCACCTCACCACACACACCCTGACACACAGTGGTGTAAAGAATTATGAATGTTTAGAGTGTGGGAAAAGATTTGCTACAATGGGTCACCTCACCACACACACCCTGACACACAGTGGTGTTAAGAATTATGAATGTTTAGAGTGTGGGAAAAGATTTACTACAAAGAGTGACCTCACCAGACACACCCTGACACACAGTGGTGTTAAGAATCATGAATGCCTAGAGTGTGGGAAAAGGTTTTATACCCGTTCTGAACTCACCAGACACACCCTGACACACAGTGGTGTTAAGAATTATGAATGTTTAGAGTGTGGGACAAGATTTGCTAGAAAGAGTCAACTCACCGAACACACCCTGACACACAGTGGTGTTAAGAATTATGAATGTTTAGAGTGTGGGAAAAGATTTGCTACAATGGGTCACCTCACCACACACACCCTGACACACAGTGGTGTTAAGAATTATGAATGTTTAGAGTGTGGGAAAAGATTTGCTACAATGGGTCACCTCACCACACACACCCTGACACACAGTGGTGTTAAGAATTATGAATGTTTAGAGTGTGGGAAAAGATTTACTACAAAGAGTGACCTCACCAGACACACCCTGACACACAGTGGTGTTAAGAACCATGAATGCCTAGAGTGTGGGAAAAGGTTTTATACCCCATTCTGAACTCACCAGACACATCCTGACACACAGTGGTGTTAAGAATCATGATTGCCTCCTAACCTAACCAAAACTTAACCTCACTTATCTGAATTTAGAAAATTCATTGCACAAAAAACAAACATACAGGCACAGGAAAGCACAGCTAAAGAAACGGCAATAGAAGTAATAAGTACCTACATTTCCTATTTCGGTAACTATGTTTTTGGGTGCATAATCCGCAGAAGTTGGCGGGCTCCACAAGCCTTTCAGCTTACTTTTTTTACGATGTCATGAAAGAAATTGTTCTACTACAACTTAATGCATTACAAGGCACGTAATTATAGCCGTCGGTAATAATGGACGAGAGTTTCGCGGTCGTTTTCAGAGACAAAGACTATTTTTTCTTGGCCTACAATAGGTGCGTGTTGTAATGGAGATAGTTTTATTTTGCGCAAAGAAAAAAAAAAATAAAAAAAATAAAGAAAAAAATAAACCTAACCTTACCTTATATATTTTAATGAAACCTAACCTAACTTTATAGGTTTTAATGAAACATAACCTAAACTTATAGGTTTTAATGAAACATAATCTTAACCACAAAGTGGTTAAACCACAAACCACAAAGAACCATGTTTGTTTACAGTCGAACAGCTGACTGGTGATGCAGGCGAACGATTCTGTGTGTGTGACGGCTTGCTGACTTTGCAGTCAGAAAATTGTTAGTTTGTAGAAAGTCGCTGAAAAAAACTAGACGGAAAAAGTGCTAGTGTGACGCCGCCTTTAGATAGTGGGATTAGCAGTGACATCAGCATGTTTGCTGATGACACTAAGATAGGTAGATAGATAAATATTATAGTTTTAAGGCGCCGCAACTGCGGGGTTATTGACGCCTGCTTACATAAGATACATGAAAAGTAATATTAAAAAACAAAATTTAAGATAAAATCAAAATATTTAAAATAACAAAATACAGAAAAGAGCAATAGTACATTCAAAGCAATAATAAGTGAATATTAAAAACATCATAACTTGTTGAGAAGGCCAGCCCTCTCAATAGAGGTATGGACTTCATGTCCCGGAGAGAAACACCTCTCTCCCAATGCCAGGGAGAGACGGTAAGCACCGTCCGACCCCCGACACCGGGACAAAAATTGCACACGTAGGTCCCCAAGACTGGGACACTCGACCAGCAAGTGCCGCACAGTTAAGGGGACCAAACAATCATCACAGTAAGGAGGGTGGCCCCCCTCCATGAGGAACCCATGAGTATATAGAGTGTGACCAATACGCAATCGTGCCAAGGCAGTCTCCCATCTCCGGGAGAGACCGCAGTAGCTCCAGTCCTCGATACTTTGGCGTATGGTGCGCAGTTTATTTTGCCCTATATTAATCCAACGTTCCTGCCAACTGGTGTGAACTGATCTATGGATTGCCGAGCGTAGGTCCGTAGCCGGCACTGCAACATGTGATAGAGCTGGTCTTCTAGCTGCGGCTTAAACTGGCGGGCTTGGTGGAGGCGCCTGATGCCTCAAGCTGTACAATAGTTACCTTACAATTGTATCAATACGTGTATATCTCTTTTGGGTAAACATGGACGAGGACTGCGCGGTCATTTTCTGAGACACTGACTATGTTTTCCTGGCCAAAAGTGGTTGCTTTTTCAAATGGAGATATTATTATTTCCGGAGACCGGTTGAAACCGGTCTCTTTTTGGTAATTTTTATCTCCAAATCCTAGGGTCGTCGTTTCCATTGGTAACAATGTATCCATCATAAAAAAGCACTCAAACTTAGCAAGGAAATAATAGTCAGTGTCTCAGAAACCAGGGAAGTGACGGAATTGTACCGGAAATAATCACCGGCTTATTATGTTAAGGGTAATTTTTTTAGTTTGGAGCATCCAACTAATATCTGAAAGAAACTTGTTATTCAAATTAATTAAATTGTCGTTCGTAGACGTGTTGATCCATTTAATGTAATGTTTGCTCTCACAGCGGCCTTAGAATTTTGTTAATCCCATAAACAAAGTAATGTTACGTGTGGCCCGCAAAGTGATTTTGCTTTTCGCTAAACTGACGAAATTAGCGTATAGAATTCTTTCAGATCACACCACAAAAAATATACTGCACAAGGTAACCTAACATAACCATCCCAAGTTAACCTATGTTATTAATTTAAACTAAGCTAACACTTCTGTTTAACTTCTTCACAGGAACAGCCTCTGGCAGGACCATAAGTGTGGAAGAGTCTGGGGACCCCACGTTGCAGCCTCAACATGGTGAGTTGATGTAGGATATGTGAGATTAGGTTAATTTAGGTTAGATTAATATATACATGATATACCCCCATAAATCTATAAGCCTGCAATCGCCACTTACAATAGTAGAGATGACGCAAACAGTAACCACTTTACTGGCATATTATTTATCACTTGTTTAATTAATTACACAGGCACAGCAGATCAAGCCCCTAGTTTGCTGCAGCCATGCCTGAAGAGTTCGGGAGAACCCCACGGTGCAGCCTGAGCATGGTTAGTGAAAATGTGATTTTGAAAGGGATTGAATAGAAAACCAGTGAAAAAAAGACCCCTCTTAGGTGTTCATGTATTATTTATTACCAGTAAGACGCCTTAATCGGCGAGGGACGAGCGAGCCCCTAGTCGCCCGGAGTTTGACCTGTGTGACATTGCTAGGTGTATGGTCTCAAACCCCCACATCAAATTTCAACTAGTTTGGTACTGCCGTTTTTCAGCTATAGCCCAAGATAACGTTGTCTGACACCCCTCACGCGGCACGCGCCATGCTGACCCCTCACGTGAGACAAAACATATCAAGCACAAAAGGGATTTAATGGAGCTATCAGATGGCGAAGAACGCTTGTCAATCGGAAAGCGTGATTCCAAAGATATAAGCTCTGAAAAGCGGACGGTCGGGTCGGGCCGGGCCGGGTCGGCCGCTTAAGTGAGAAAAATCCCGTATCCATCAAGGACTCACGAGCGCTTCGCGCTCGCTCGTAATTATGTTTATGTATTATTGTATGTTCTACTGTTCATGTAGGCTAAGTACTACCTAAAGGGAAGATTTTTATTTCTTATATTTTGTATTTTACTGCACAGCACTGACTAGTTTAAACAAGGATACATGTGGTTGTGGTAAAGTTAACCACTTATGAATTTTTAAAACTGAACCTTGCAGAATTACCTAAACCATTATATAAAGTGCATACAATTTTTGTCAACAGGATGGAGCAATGCTTCCATACAGCTTGCTGTTCATCGAAACCTTTAGGTTGCACCAGCACAAGTTTGATGACCATAAAGTCAAAAAATATGATATCTGGCGGGACATCGCCAAGGCCCTACAGCTGAAGGGGTATGCTGTTGACGGGGTTACATGTGATAGCAAACTGCGGGCATTAAAAAGAAGGTACGTACAGGTATTGTCTTATGATATCATAATGTTGTATAGCTTTCATCCAGAGTTTCAAATTTGACCACTTCCTGATGTGTTGATATAAATTTTATGGAGAGGTGTGGCCTATAACAAACCCCTTTCCTAATCCTCGAAATAGGAGACGTAGAATATAATAAGTTCAGTTATCTGACTAAAAACAAAATTTTTCATTGATATCAATAATATAGCTTAGGTTCAGAAGGCTTAGATCTAAGAGCATCTTTGCAGTGGTGATAAAATCTTATCCTATGGGTCAGAATGATGTCATGTGACTTTAGAATTTCGCCTCAGTGGTGTAGTGGCTTGCACGATTAGCTATAAATACGCGTGCTCTGATTCAAAGCCGGTCATGAACATTCGGCGTCCAGCCAAAACAGTTGTTCATCGTTCCTTTTGGGGTTAGTCAAAGACTACTCTATACTGGACTTGCTACTCATTTTGGGCTATTTCCAGTGGAGGCCAGTTTTGCGATTCCTGCCATTTTTGAACATCACTCCCTTTTCCCTTCCTATGGTTTATCAGTATATATGATATACCGTTATCTTCGTAAATGTTTGTTCTATAATATTATCAAATAAAAAACAGTAAAATGCAATAAAGAAATGCCATTATGAGAGAGTTAAGAAATATGCATGAACTTAATATTCACTTGAACTCATCGCCATTTAATATTTTGCGAGAAAACATTTTAGATGCTAGCAATAGAAAGAAGCGGATTTTCATTAGCTTTCCATTGCTATATTGAGTTTTCTGATAAATGAATCATAACCATGCATAAATTAGCGTTAACTAAAAAAATAACATCATCTATCGGGATAATTACCCGATGGATGATGTTATTTATTTAGTTAACGCTAATTTATGCATGATTCTAATTCATTTATCAGAAAATGAAATATAGCAATGGAAAGCTAATTAAATTCCGCTTCTATTGATATGTTGCATGTAAAAAGTCTTCACGCAAAATATCAAATTGCGATGAGTTTAAGTGAATATAAGTTCATGCATATTTCTTCAGTCTCATAATGGAATTTCTTTAGTGTATTTTACAGTTTTTTATTTGATAATATTATAGAACAAACATTCACGAAGATAACAGTGCATCATTTATACTGATATGCCATAGTCTACTGTATTCATGGAACACTTTTTTACTTGCCGATACGATTGATGATGTTATTTTTTTAGTTAACGCTAATTTATGCATGGTGGTAATTAATTTATCAGAAAACGAAATATATCAATAGAAAGCTAATGAAAATCCGCTTCTTTCTATCGCTAGCATCTAAAATGTTTTCTCGCAAAATATTAAATGGCGAAGAGTTTAAGTATATATTGAGGTCATGCATATTTCTTCACTCTCTCATAATGGCATTTCTTTAGTGTATTTTACAGTTTTTTATTTGATAATATTATAGAACAAACAGTTACGAAGATAACGGTATATCATATATACTGATAAACCTTAGGAAGGGAAATAGGGGTGATGTTCTAAAATGGCAGGAATCGCAAAACTGGCCTCCACTGGTCATGGGCGGGTTGGCGCGGGGCACGAGTAGCAAGTCCAGTATAGAGTAGTCTTTGGGTTAGTCGATGAATGGGTACCTAGGGAAGGTAACTGTGGTATGTCACACTAGCCCTGTGTCTCAGGGTAACGGGTTAACCAATACCACAGGCTCATGGACTAATGCCACGGAGATGATAACCAAGGCCACATGCAGCATAGCGTATGGCTCTATCTTTTAAATTTAACTAAAAAAATTCCCAGCTTTTTGGTTTCAAGAATCCTTCAATGCAGCCCCTGGGTTTGCTTACTACTCTGCCCAATGGTACGTTGCATGTCATAGAGATTTTTTATCTCCCCATATATTTCTAATAACATACCTTTATATTGTCTGTTTGACTCATAATCAATAACCGTACTGTATGTAAGTGTAGCATGTAGCTTTGGAAAGATAAAAAGTATTTAAAACAATATCACAATAATCAATGTTTTTAATTACATTCAAAATGACTTTATTAGAATACCGTTATTCCATTGTTTATTTATAATAAATATAGCAATTTTTTCCTTTTATTGTTGCTGTGGGTATCATTTGGTTACGTTAACTAACGTGAGGTTGCTTTAAATCTCCATTATATTATCCTATTATAATTATTATACTATAGTATATTAATATTATTATATTTAAAATAAATTTGTTTCTCTTAATTAGTAAATATTTTCAGGGATTATAGTCAATTATAATCACAGGAATAAGAAAATGTTACTTTTATCATGCCAACCCTGGTAACATCGTGCACTGTTGAATGTAACAGGCTGAGGGGTAATATGTTTCATTCCCAATGTTTTTGTCGGAAAACTAATGATATCCGGCATACATTTCTCAAGCCACACATCTGTACTCTGTGCTCACACCGTTGCATTTAAAACAAAACAGAAGTACCTACATTTCTGATACAGTAATATAAGCTATTGTGTATTCATTTTCTTATCTTTGCAGCATCACCCTCAGGCACCCGTCAGAAATCAAGCCCCATCAGGATACAACTTCCTTTGTGTAGTGGAGCATCCACTTCGTCATCCAATGCAGAATCCCCGATTGAATCACCATCCTCCCATGAATCCCGCACACTTACCCCCTTAGGGAAAAGGAAAAAATGTCTCCCGTGTTGACGTTGTTGGTAACGATGCACGCGAAAAACTTGTAGAACAAATTAACGTCAGTAATGAACGTATGGGGAAAATTACTGAATTCATGACAACCCTCTTCAAGGCAAAAGATAATAACAGTGATTTTGAAAAAGAAAAATTGGAACTACAAATGAAAACTGATAAGGACAAGCAATTTCTACAAATGAAAATGGAGAAAGTAAAACACGATCAGGAACTTAAAATTAATGAACTCCTTAACCGGTTGTACCAGCAGGAAGAGGCACGGCGAGTGGAAATAAATAAGCTGCAGGAAGAGCATAAAAAAGAAAAAGCCGAACTGCAGCGTGAAATGAAATCGCAAGTTGATAGATTACAGCAGCAAAATTTTGTCTTGCAAGGACAGCTAGTGCAACTAATGCAACAATTTAAAATGTAAAAATAAAGATTGAGGTTAATTGTAAGGTTAGTATAAGGGAAAGGCTCTCAAACTTTTTGGCCTGCGACCCCTCCAAATAATTTTGAAAAAAATTATTTGGAGGGGTCGCAGGCCAAAAAGTTTGAGAACCTTTCCCGTTTTACCGAATATATTATACGTACTTAGAATGTTATGATACGGAGCAATACGACTCTACCTGTGTATTCATCTAGTTGTATTTTACAGGGCCTGAGCAGCGCTCGTATGGCCCCGTCTCCATTTCTAAATTTATTTTATCATTCTTCCTTAGTGCTTAGTGTTGGGGGAAGCCACCACCCCGGGAGGGGGGTCACAAACCCCCAGCTGACATCCGGTACCAATTCACTGCTGGGTGGACAGGGGCTCGGGTTTTAAGAAGACCGCCCGTCTGTCTTCGCTCCGCCCGGGGATCGAACCCGGGACTTCTCGGTTGTGAGCCAAGCGTGCTAACCCTTACACTACGGAGTCCCCATGTGTGTGTGGGTGTGTGTAAGAGAGAAAAAAGACAAAGAATGTTAATGTGTCAGATTGTCAGAAATGCTTTGTTAAGGGTGTGGGGGGGGGGGGTCGCAAGCCTTTCAAAAGGCTTGTGTGGTGGGTATATAAAGGTACTCCGTGGTGTAGGGGAAGCACGCTCGGTTCACAACCGAGAAGTCCCGGGTTCGATCCCCGGGCTGAGCGGAAACAGATGGGTTGTTTACTTAAAACCCGAGCCCCTGTCCACCCAGCAGTGAATGGGTACCGGGTGTTAGCCGGGGTTTGTGACCTGCTCCCCGGGGTGCTGGCTTCGGCCAACACAAAGCACTAAGGATGAATGATAAAAATGTTGATATGGAGACGGGGCCACACGGGCATTGCTCTGGCCCTGTAAAATACAACTAGATGAATACACACACAGATAGCCTGCAACAGTATATTAGGGTATCCTTTGCGGTTGATGTAGGCAGCTCTGTGGTCTGATGGGTCTGGGATTGGGATTGTAGGTTCCATCTACGCATCCAAAAATTCCCGGGAAACCGGTTTTACGCAGGAAATTGGTAGCAATTTGTTCTTGTTCCTGTCTATAGGGCCATGCAATTAACTGAGGCTGCACAGCTCCTCACAAACTTCCATGAAAATTGCATGGAGGAATCCTTACTTCTACTAAATACTGTAAAGGAATGCTTCAAGGCGGGTGCATGGGTTAATATTACCTCCATGTATGCAAAGAGAAGGTAATATTAACCCATACACCCGCCTTGAAGCATTCCTTTACAGTATTTAGTAGAATGTTGTAGGACACCTGTGATCGAATGCTTCTATTTTGCCAACAATCCTCATTATAACGCCATGAATAATGTAAAACTCGTATATTTCCATTTTGCATAAGCCTATGTTGACCATGACAACACTTAATTGTAGCTGGTTTGGTAGGGAATAATAGAAAATAAGTCGAGCCCGACACCCCGAGAGCCTACATTCTAGCTGCGCGGGTAGTTCCCAGATGGCCACCAGATGGCAAATCGAGCTCACTGTTCCTGTCTATTATGTATGGTGGCCTAACAGGGACGCAAATAACGTTTTTCTTCCTAGTCATGCTTATCCTATCTGACAGATCTGTCTTGCTACATATGTACTAGAGCTGAGACATTGTGCATATCTTAATTATGAATTTTCTTCTTTCAGGTCACGGTGGTGGTTGCATTTGGTGGCTGTACCCTAAATGTATTCCCCATATTATTTGAACTATGAACTAGTCAGTTCTGACTGACTGACAATGGCCAAACGTTTTATGGTGTTGGACCGAGACCACCGAGAGACAAGGCCTGTTACATCGCCTGGTGAAAGGCTGTGACGTCACAGTATGAGGATCCCGCGCGCGCCACCGTTGGCCACGGCTCAGTCTATTGTCTCCACATACGAAGGCGGTCAGGGCGTGTGTATGTGGCGTACTTCTATCATTTTTGCTTTTGTTACGGCAGGAGCTATTTCTCCAAGTTACCAGCAAGATACCGTCCATGTGCTGTATGCCCAATTGCAATGGGAACTACAAAAAAGGCCCTAGAGTGAGTATATTCTGTTTCCCAAGAGACAAGGTGCTTGCCAGCCAGTGGCTCAGAGCAATCAAACGGGACAATTTTTCACCGACGGCCAGTAGCAGGGTGAGTCTATGATCTTTGTAGTATTTGTAGTAGCTTTATTAGCTAATAATGAAAGAAGTGAGACGGTAAGTCTAGCATATATAGCATACTTATAAGGCATACAAAGCGAAATGTTTGTAGCATTAAAAATGGCGGACGCTATGTCACAAAAAATATTACTAATATTTTGAGAATTATCATTTGTGTTGTGTTACGTTCATAATTCACCTCCGTCACAGCTAGTGGGATCATGCTGCTTTGGCTGACTATGTTTTTGAACTAATGAAGGATTAGCAGCTGGCACTGGCACTCACGAATGTAGGTGTTTCGCGAAATATTGTCAGCGCGAAATCCTGTAGACCCCTCCATTCATCTCTCTTATTTCACTGGTTTTACACTTAACTGCTGCCCTGATACATGTTACAGCACATAGAGCCTAGCTTCCATAGAGCACTACATAA
>JACEEZ010018893.1:30098-41131 GCA_016584305.1 Chionoecetes opilio | reverse complement strand
AGGGTACTGTAGTCCGTTAGATTTCCGTCATTGTCAGTTCGGAGAATAGGGAAATTCTCCCGACGTGGTGGGTCGTCGCGATGCCACCCCATCAGGAAACCCACTCCCCAGCATTGTGACAGACTCTGGGGGCTGGGCAAGGTTGTCAAGGTTGGCCACCTCGAATTTGATACCTCTGCCCCCCCCGGTGATGGTTAGAGTGCTAGACACGAATTTCTTTTGAAATATGGAGTTAAAAACTGCCCTGGACACCTTCCCAGGGTTAATGAAGGACCGGAGCCCCTCAGCTGACCTGATAATGATGAGGCGTTGAGGCTGAGTAGAAGGGCAGGCGGAAGCAGGAGCAGAAGCAGTGGGAGCAGAAGCAGTGGGTGTAGCAACGCGGGGGGGGAGGTGGGCAGTGATTGTGGCGTAGGAGCGTGTTGTTTTGCATGACTTTTCAGTCTGTTGGGTCTCACCAGATGAAGGGGAAGGCGGCGGGACCTCTTGGGGCCAACTGAGATGGTGTCCATGTGGACGTCCTCGTAAAGGGGCCCATTGATGTTTGATCACGGGAGCAGGGAGTCTAGGGCACAGGCACGCACAGCCCCACACAGCAGAGCCAGGCACACAGTACCACGTAGTGTAGTGACGTGGGCTAACGAAAACGTTATTGACAGTGATATTGCGTTGGAGGAGCCGGAGCACAAACGTCCTTATCACCACCAAGGCAGCTCAAAGAGTCAATAGGGCAAGGTAAAGAGGCGGGCACCTACGGACATCATATGGGGCTGGCTGAGTCGAGTTCCACATTAGTGACTTTTATTTTTTTTATTAACTGTTGCACTGATGGCAAGGGTCAGGTATAATGAGGGTTTCATTAACTAGCCACCCATCTGCCCGCCAGTGCCCGGGATTTTCCGTTTTGGGGGGTTGGGCTGATTTATATTTGCTTGGGAAGATAGGGGGGCTTTTTTTAATTCTTGGCTAATTTTTGGCATTGAATTAATCTCTCTCTCTCTCTCTCTCTCTCAGCTTAATGAATTACTGTATGGGTATATGGGACTCAACAAATACTTTTCTCAACTTTACTTTTTAGTGTTTTAAAACTGCAAAATATTGCAGCTAAACAGCTATTGGAGGACAAGATAGAAGGATCACGTTACTCCTATCATAAAAGAGTTCAAGTGGTTAACAATTAAAAGGGACAGATATATTTATGAAAAATGTTTCGCTGTTATAAGGCTGTCAAGGGGTTTGTATCCGGATTTGGTATCTAGTTTTCCATTGTCGGGGAAAATACAGCCAGTACAACAAGGCGCTAAAAAGACCTTTATGGGCCAAGAGCCAAAAACAGACTGGTGCCAGACCTATCACTGTACAAAGGCTTAACTATGGAACAATTTCCCTTTTCATGCATCATTAATTATGGAATCTACACTATTAAGGCCCTTGACTTATAAATTTCCCTTTAAATTTGGACCCCTAAGTGAACTATAATTTGTTTCCCCATATCAAATAGCAGTTGCATATGTTAGTAGTATTTTAAAGATATTTGAAGTGACTTAGTTCTTATTGTTTAATGTTAAAATTTAAATTTTCCTTTTTAAATGTTTCGTTTGACTTTCTTTAGTATTTTTTTTTTTTTGCGTGACTTTAAAGAAGTTTCCTTTTTAGTATATATTGCATAGAACATCTGTGATGTAAGTTTGATAGTAAAACCATGTTTCATGGAAAAAAGATATTTTTTTATTTATTTCCTCCCCTCTCACTCCTTCTCTCAGAGTCTTCTCCTTCATCTTCGGCCCGGATAACACTTCATGCAACCGGCACATACATACTGAAACATAGACTGTGTTACTATTGCAGATTAAACCCTTGCCATGAAAGGAAATAGAGACAGACAGCATTATGAGTTTTTGTTCATACAGGACAATAGTCATGTTCAATAGTTTCATCCTAAATTTACCGATATTTGCCACCTTTATAGATGAACAGGCTAAAAATAAAGGAAATGCAAAAAATATAAAAAGTATGTTGTTGATGTGTACCTTTATAGAAGTTTTATAAGGACAAAAAAATTAACAACAAGCAAATAATCCAACTATACACTAAATAAAAAATGTATTTAAACCTCAGATTTTAATGCACAAAGGGCCAGTGTAATACTGATTGGTCAGATAATTGCAACCAAAAGTAGCCAGTAAATACGATTAACATTCATATTCAACAAATAAAATTTTCTCATAACTAGTTTCATAATTTTGTTTTTTCCTATATGCAGAAACACTCTTGACCCTAACCTAATCCACTTAATGTCACCAAACCGAACGTATTGGTATATACACTGATGCTCCTGTAGTACTTTTTCAAAGTTTAGTGTATACCCCACACCCTCGCTTTTACGGACTTTATATAACAAATATCGGTTCAACACTTTTCTGCCATCCGGTATATGCGTGCTTTTACCGAATAAGTTCAGTTATATGCGTTGTACGGTTCTGATTGTTTTTTAATTGCCCTGTATTCGTGTAGTATTTGTGAGGGCTGCATGAAATGTAAGTGAAACGAACTTTCGTCAGATGTAACGGACAAAGTTATGAACACGTTAGAAAGTTATACACGGAATTAGTTGGAAATAGGAAACTTTCACCTCATCAATAACGACCACAATTTGTTATATGCGAAAAGTTCGGATCACTCGGATAATTATAACCTCGCATCCTTTCCCCCAATTTGTTCGTCAAAGCGAGAGTACATCATTTACACCATTAATCATATGTCAACATAAAAATCAGGTACACCAAAAAATAGCCATTAAACCTTCTTTTTATAAACATACTGATTAACCAAAATAACAGAAATACCCATATATATATTATATATATATATATATATATATATATATATATATAATATATATATATATATATATATATATGGTAATCTTAAGAACAAGGGCTCCACCCCCTATCTCTTCTTCTTATAGCCAACAAGCTTGGGGGCATGGTGGAAACCGGGGTTTTTTGGGTGGGGGAGCACACCCCATAAGGGAAATATGGCCCCCCCATAAAAATCCATAAATAGGGAAATTTCCTAGTTCATAGACTTTATCGGGCCATATTTCCCTTATATGTGTGCTCCCCCACCCAAAAAAACCCCCGTTTCCCCCCTTGTCCCCAACTTGTTGTTATAAGAAGAAGAAGAAGAAGGAAAGGTTGAGCCTTTTTTCTAAAGATGACAAAACTCTTTCAGACCTAACCTAGCACCCCCCCTCGAGCCCATCGGGCTGTGCACTAACCAACCTGACCTGACCTAACCTAACCCTACTGGCTTAGTTTTTCTCAAGAACCCGAATTTTTAAAATCGGGGCCCGTAGGCAAAGTAAGGATCGGCACTCATTAAAATCTAAACAGATGTGTTAAGGACAGTAAATATAACACATAGAGCCAACATTGGGTCAGCTTACCGTGGAGCCCTTTTTCTTAAGATTTTCCCTCAACGCCAAAGCTAGTCATTTCCACAATACCTATCAGCACCTAAGTATTACAATTATTACTACACATTAATATTGTTTCATCTCCGTCAACAGTATGTATGCATACTTAGATATCTTGCAATGTTTGTGGTGGAATTCGGATGATGGTGAAGTTTATGGTACTCTCGTCTCCGTCGGCGAGAGTTCCAACATTTTCAACGTTCTCAACAAGTGGGAGAGATCTCTTTAAAAACCAAAATTGGAGCATAATGAATCAGCGAAAACGTTTCCCGGGCTGGTTTTTATTGCATAATTAGTAAAATTAGAAAAACAACGTCTTGTGTTAATGTTAAAAGACTCGAGAAAGTGATTTCACCAGACGACGCTCTCCTATCACCATGTCATTCCATTTTAGCTCTATTAGTGTGTCCGAAAGTTTGCCCGTGCTACTAAAAAGTACAAATCAGGCTAATTTCTGCCATATTATCAGTGGAATTCAGCAAAAACTACTACGTCGCAGCAAGGCCCCCATCGTCAGCCTGATAAGACATGATCATTCTTTTACCAGTTTTAAAGTTGTCCTGTCGTGTCATTAACCTTGTATATCTTGTTCGTGGTCTTTAAGTATGTCCATGCTTCTGAATGTACTCTATGTGTTTACTTGTGTCCTGTTATCTGTAATTACAGTATTTCTACGCCGATACTCACTGTGTCAGAATCTCTGCCTCCCCGCCATATTTGTTGTTATCTCTGACGTCACGGCAACAAGCGGGAAGAAGCCGTGGTAAGCGAGCCCTGGCTCTCGCTTCTTCCAGCTTCTTCCGGCTTGACCAGCTGGGCCAATCCGTAGAAGCCGGCTTCTTAAAAGTGCCCCGCCATAACAGAAAACGCAAGCTGCAAGAAGCCGGCTTCTTACGGCTTCTTCACCAAAATTTGCCTATAATATGTACTATCCTTTGGCTGTGACGTATTACCCCCACTGAACATGCCCTTTTCTCTGTAGGTCCTCGGCCAAGACAAATGCTTGGACGACAAAAACACGGCTAAAGGCTTCACCGACAGCATCCACTGGCCGGGCCCAACTCAAGCTCAGCTCAAACTTGTTGGCGGGATTTGTCCCAGTTTCCCTGACCACTGGGCCAGTTTTTTGTTTTGTTATTGTTTTGAAGGCGACGCTAGGATGGACAGCCTCATCAAATGAAAACCAGCGAGGCAACAGGTAAGCAAGGCTAGACCCGTGATAACATCAGGTAATGGGCAGGGCTGGAGGACCTGTATGTGGGTTGGTAAAATAGCAGCTTAGTACAATAATACTCACAACATAACGGGGGGTGGGAGGGGGCGCAGCCGGTTTCAAGGTTCTACTGCAGTTTAAAGCATTACATGCATGTAGTTATGGTACAATTCTAGAGTCCTTTCCCGCCCTTATTAGTGGTTTTGGTTATAATGGACGAGGAACTTCGCGTCGTTTTTCAGAGACACCGAGTGACCGACTATTTTTGGTATTATTCTAGTGTTTGTCCATACTCCCCCTCTCCCACAAAACTAGTTCGGGGACATGGGGGATGCGGGATATTTGGCTGGGGTACAAAATATGCATCGCAACCACATAGTTTTTGAGTTAGGGGTGTTGAAAAAATGGTATTTTTTACGATAGGACCAAACTTCCCTACACAATTGGGAGCATGGTTTTTGTTACCTTATTGTATTCTAAGAGACATTTTCTCCTGAGCTTTCCGTCGCAAATCAATAGTTTCGGAGATATGAACAATTTAGGTGGGAGGAAGATAAGTCTCCTTGTTTACCAAATGCCTCCCTCTTCCTCTTCTTAGACCTATATCGCTTTTGTTTCGGAGGCACACCCGTGGCTACCTTAAGGGTGGTTCACACTGAGGTTTTTTCGGCATTTTATCGACGAGAAGGCGGTCTGGGTCTGGTGTCATGATCGCAATAGGTTTTTAAAAAAATCACACACCGCTCACTGGTCTTTTATCGACCCGACTTGCCGAGAATTTCGCGCGCCAAATTAAAAAAAACGCAGAAGCCCGCATCCTCTCCCCACTCACCCCAATTATTGGTATAATTTCGATATTGGGCACTAAAAACTAACAAATTTAACTTACATCATCGTGCAGATCTTTTCATCCTTAAATTTGAGTCTCCCAATTTCCCCAATATCCATGTCAATGGCGATCGATACATATAATACCGGAAATTTTCCATTTTAGCTAGCCATAAACGGTTGTTAGTTTAAATCAGATTATGTTAGGTTAGACGTGGGGTTTGATTTAACAGATGATTCAAGGAAAAAATGAAACTATCAATATACTTCATAATAGGTAAAGTGCGCGAAAACTTATCTATCGCGCGCCAAATACACACAAGCCAGCCCCTAGCCCTTAGCCCCTGTAGCGCGACGTGACCCCTGACCAGGCACGGGAAGTCAGGGACGACCCTGGTTGTCAGCACGAGCTTGACAGACGACCTACAAAGCGATACCAAAGACACTACAACGTAGAGTGTTCTTTGGCAATATTAAGCAGAAAAGGTCACAAGAAGAAGAAGATTTGTCGACCGAAACGAATTGCGTGTGTGAACGTAATCTCTGCACTAGCCCGCAAGAGACCAACTTCTCTGTCGACAAAAAATGCTGAAAAAACCTCAGTGTGAACCAGCCTTTACCTAACCTTACCTAACCTAACCTAACCTGAACCTTACCTAATCTAACCTAGCCTAACCTAACCTAACCTTACCTTACCTAACCTTTAACCTCCTAACTGGGTCCAATAATAAAAAAGTTTAATAAAATACCAAACAAAAGCGATGCAGGTCACAAGAAGAGGAAGGGGAGGCATTTTGTATACAAGGAGACGTATTCCTCCCACCTAAAATGTTCTATATCTCCGAAAACTATTGATTTGCGACGGAAAGCTCATGGAGAAAATGTATCTTAGAATACAATAAGGTAATCAAAAACCATGCTCCCAATTGTGTAGGGAAGTTTGGTCCTGTCGTAAAATAATACCAAAAAAATTCACTAGATCTAGGGAAAATTCATTGGATTTCTTCTGAGTCCAGAGACGTGTGGACCTGACAATCCTCCCCGAATGATGACCGACAGTGTCGAGAACACCCCGCTAGGAGGTTAGGTTAGATTTGTTTAGGTTAGGGTAGGTTAGATTTGGTTAGGTTAGGGTAGGATAGCTTAGGTTAGGTTAGATTGGTTAGGTTAGGTTATTAGGTAGGTCAAGCCTCCCGCTAGGTTAGGTTAGTTTTGGTAAGGTAAATTTCTCTAGATATAAGGAAATTACCCTAGATCTAGGGAATTTTACCCCCCTTACCCAACTCTTAAGTAATCGTTCAGACCATTTCATCATTCCTGATTAATGCAGTCAAAATATAGCCATTGTCGAGTATATCAACTACCTATGTTGTCACTTTTTGCATCCAGTCACCCGTTTTTAAATGATCTGCATTCAAAACTTGTAAATTCCCGGAGCTCTCAAAACACAAACTGACTAGACCAGCAGACGACAGACCACGGCTCCGGTGATGTCACAAGGTTAAGCCTTCCAGGCCAGCCCTATACAAATACACGGAGACTCAGAAAAAATATAGTAGTGCCGACCGGGGTAATTTGGTCCTGGTTTTGACAAACTTTGATCTAGTTTCCATATCTATTAAAATAAACAAACAAAAAGTTAATACAATCATAGGAGGGTCACTACCTATTGTCATTAAAGTTTGAACAAATTTCATTATAGCTCTGTTAGCAATACACTGCGAAGTGCGGACCGCATTGTTACACTAAATGGGGTAAATCGGACCAAATTCTGGGGTAAATTGGTCAAAATATATATATAAAAAAAAACTTTTCCTTCAAAATTTGACAACCTCCAAAAACTAAACAACATGTCATGCCATGCCCTGGACACTATCAAACCTTCTGTGAGCTGTTCCTCACATTCTCTGGTTAGGCGGAAAAGATGACCAACACCACACGTTTGGGTTCCAGTTTTTTGAGTTCCTAGTCTTTCTTCTTTTTCTAGGTCTATGTTAGTTTTTTTTTATATTTCTAAGCATTGTTACTTAATTTAGTAATATTTTACACTAGGGCCAGAATTCCTACACAATTTGGGAGTGTGGTTTCTGTTTACCTTATTGGATTCTAGAAAAACATTCTCTCTATGAGCTTCCATCACAAGGCACTTTTTCGGAGTATAAGATGTTTTTAAAGGACGGAGATCCGAGTGTATAGGAGATATGAAAATTAAACTAACCTAACCCCACCTTTTGACTCACTAACCTAACCTAATCTAAGCTAACCCACGCTTTAACCTCCAAAACTAAAGTCAAATCTGCATTAAAAAGTGTCCGCGGCAAGGGAAAGAACAGAACGATGCAGGTCACAAAAGGAAGAAGAGTCGGCGCCCCGTAAACAACTTGGCTCTCGCCTCCCTATGAATGTCATTATCTTCGAAATAATGATTTGTGACGGAAACTCAGAGAAAATGTTTCCTAGAATTCAAAAAGGTAAACAGAACCACCTCCCAATTGTGAGGGGAATTTCCGGTCCTAATGTAAATAATACCGTTAGGTAAACGTAATCAATGCCCAGTTAGGTTATTAAAATAGCAGGGAGGTATGAGTGGGCATAGCCCCCCAGTTATGTCAGGAGAGTATTGGTTATAGGAAGTATGTTGAAACTGCACCTTTACGTATCCATTAAGGTAAACAGAAATCATTCTCCCAAATTTTGTAGAGAATTTTTGGGGCCTTGAGTAAAAATTTACCCTTAATTTATATACCAGCACCCTTAAAACTAATTCCATATTAGCATTCAACAACCTGAAAACAAAAAAACAAGTGCAAATAAGCAGTTAATCCCACCGTGATATGCGTGTGGGTACATTACACTGGGTCCAATTTACCCGCGAGAGTTTTTTTGGCACCGGGGTAAATATGGACCCAAACTGAGCATTGATCATACAAAATGAGATTAAGATAGAGCATTTCTGATATGTTCATGTTAAAGTAGAGGAAAAACACTCTAATACGCCTTATTTACAAGATGTACTCCATCTCGTATTTGAATCCCATGAAAATTCCGCCCAAATCAGCTGATTTTTGTAAACAAACTTCGCCGTAACTTTTTTTTTGCTGTCATTTTACTCTTTTTTTATTTTGGTTTCTGGGTTCAGTTACATATTGATATTTTATTTTCATATTAATACTAGAAATGTTAAAATGGTTGTTTTACTGTATGGGATATTCAAAAACTGCTACACTCTTATTTATATTGAAACAAACCCAAAAGCAAAGATGGCGGTCCGAATAGAACCGGTCCGTTGGAAGGACCAAATTTACCCCATCGGCATACTTGAAGAATTTTGGGTGTTTCTGATATATTTTTTGTGCGATATGGCATATACTTGCATCCTGTAGGGGTGCAGCAAGAAGCTGGCCCTTTTCCCCGAGAGCTTAGCCCCATTTAAACCTATACGCGATGATATATGTGTGCGACGGTGGAGCGGCGGGGAGCGGCGGGTAGTACGGGCCCGGGGTGCTCAGATTGGGCTCGCAAGTCTGAGCACACCGCCAGCTACTACCCCCCGCTCCCCGCCGCTCCACCGTCTGCACACATATATCGTCGCCGTATAGGTTGTAAATGGGTGCTAAGCTCTCGGGAAAGGCACAGCTTTCTTGCTGCACCCATACAGGATACAAGTTATGCCATATCGCAAAAAAAAAAATATATCAGAAACACCCAAAATTCTTCAAGTACTATATTTTTTTTTGAGTCTCCATGTATTTGTATAGGCTGGCCTGGGAGGCTTACCTTTGTGACATCACCAGCAAGTTTCGCGCCACGGCTGGAATGGGGATGTTGTTTTTCCCGCGCTTTTTACAAAAGTCTTTGTTTTAGAGAAAAAAGGCGTTTAAATGAATTATTTTTTGTGGATTAGGTATTTTGAATGAACATTCCAACATAATTATGCAAAGAAAAAATGGTTCTGGACGATACTTTAAATTATGTGTTTCCGACGCATAATTTGTTCCCCACCCGAAAACCACGCATTCCCACAGGTCCCCAAACTTGTTTGGGGGAAGTGGGAGGGTATGGGCAAACACTAAAACTTTACCCTATTTTTCCTGGTCTACAATAGGTGATTTTCCTAATGGGGGATAGTTTTATTTGCGCAAACTGAGTTTAAAAAAAAAAAAATAATAATAATCATCACTGAATTTTTTTGGTTTACCGTTTCATTAAAACACAAGGGTTTGTCCATCAGAAAAAGCACTAAAACTTTGCCGGGAAAAATAGTCAGGGTCTTATAGGTTTTAATGAAACCTATAAGGCTAGGTAGGTATACTTTGTGGTTAAAGGGTTTTAGGTTAGGTTTCATTAAAACCTATAAGACCCTGACAAATTTTTCCGGGCCCAAGTTTTAGTGCTTTTTATGATGGAGATAGGTTTTTAATAAAACGGTACCATAAAATTCTGTGATATTTTTAAAATTTTTTTTTTATGGGTTTGCGAAAAATATAACAATCTCCATTAGAAAAAGCAATTATTGTAGGCCATGAAAAATAGTCAGTGTTTCTGACAACGACCGCGAAGTCCTTGTCCATTATTACCGTGGTTTTTTATTTTCTTCAGACCTTCACAGAAACCCTTTACCATAGATACACTAAAGTTGCCAGGACAACGTTTTTTTTTTTGATTTACAGACGGTGGTGGCGTTAATACTTTCATTTCTACATCCATGAATTTCAGGAAAGCTAGAAAGGGGGTATCGGAGAGTCCCGTGTCATTTTGTGTCTTCATCTGTGTCATAGTATGGCTATAAATGAACAAATTACAAAAATATCAAAAGAGTGGCGACCAAACACTAAGATCGCCACTAGTGTTTATGTTCTGAATGTTCTCCCGTCGTCGTCGTCGCCCGAAATAAATAGAGTAGCGAAAATTTTAAACCGTTTACAGTTGCAGATACAAAGTATAAAAAAACGCTGAAACAGGGTAGATTATACAGTCATGATATAAACTACTGTGTATCATCTTCAGTGGCCATACAAATTCAAATAGTGATGGGTATCATTCATAAAATATGGCGCGTGGCGACTTTGTGCACCGTGGCGAGTGGCGACTATAGTGTTATTTACGGTAGATCCTCTAAAATGTAATTATAGAAAAGGGGGAGAGATGCCCCCTTTAGCCCCCCCTCTCCCCTACATTACCCCCGCCCTGAACCCCTAAAAATAAAATAAACTAGCCTCACTAAAACCTAACCCAACGTTACCAATAACATCCTAGCATGACCTACGGGCAAGAAAAAACTGAATGATAGGATAGTTAGGTTAGGTTAGTATTTCTTTTTCTTTTTCTTATCTCTCCCCCACTTTATAATAACGTTTTAGGGGTATCTAAAGGGATCTGTGAAGGTCTGGAGGAAAAGGTTTCCCCTAATAAGGGCGGGAAAGTACTCTAGAATCTTACCACTAATTTTTTTCTTTTGGCCGTAAAAAATTTGGGTTTTTTACCAATTTTTTCAGTTTTGAAAAAAAATATTTT
>JACEEZ010018893.1:0-29863 GCA_016584305.1 Chionoecetes opilio | reverse complement strand
CCCTTTTTCCACTTTTCCTTGACCATGGGCCCATCCGTAGAAGCCGGCTTCTTAAAAGTGCCCCGCCATAACAGAAAACGCAAGCTGCAAGAAGCCGGCTTCTTACGGCTTCTTCACCAAAATTCGCCTATAATATGTACTATCCTTGGCTGTGACGTATTACCCCCACTGAACATGCCTTGTCTCTCGTAGGTCTCGGCCAAGACAAATGCTTGGACGAAAAAAAAACACGGCTAAAGGCTTCACCGACAGCATCCACTGGCCGACTCCAACTCAAGCTCAGCTCAAACTTGTTGGCGGGATTTGTCCACAGTCCAGTGACCACTGACCAGTTTTTTGTTTTGTTATTGTGTGAAGGCGACGCTAGGATGGACAGCCTCATCAAAATGAAAACCAGCGAGGCAACAGGTAAGCAAGGCTAGACCCGTGATAACATCAGGTAATGGGCAGGGCTGGAGGACCTGTATGTGGGTTGGTAAAATAGCAGCTTAGTACAATAATACTCACAACATAACGGGGGGTTGGGAGGGGGCGCAGCCGGTTTCAAGGTTCTACTGCAGTTTAAAGCATTACATGGCATGTAGTTATGGTACAATTCTAGAGTCCTTTCCCGCCCTTATTAGTGGTTTTGGTTATAATGGACGAGGACTTCGCGGTCGTTTTCAGAGACACCGAGTGACCGACTATTTTTGGTATTATTCTAGTGTTTGTCCATACTCCCCCTCTCCCACAAAACTAGTTCGGGGACATGGGGGATGCGGGATATTTGGCTGGGGTACAAAATATGCATCGCAACCACATAGTTTTTGAGTTAGGGGTGTTGAAAAAATGGTATTTTTTACGATAGGACCAAACTTCCCTACACAATTGGGAGCATGGTTTTTGTTTACCTTATTGTATTCTAAGAGACATTTTCTCCATGAGCTTTCCGTCGCAAATCAATAGTTTCGGAGATATGAACAATTTAGGTGGGAGGAAGAATAAGTCTCCTTGTTTACCAAATGCCTCCCTCTTCCTCTTCTTATGACCTATATCGCTTTTGTTTCGGAGGCACACCCGTGGCTACCTTAAGGGTGGTTCACACTGAGGTTTTTTCGGCATTTTATCGACCGAGAAGGCGGTCTGGGTCTGGTGTCATGATCGCAATAGGTTTTTAAAAAAAATCACACACCGCTCACTCGGTCTTTTATCGACCGACTTGCCGAGAATTTCGCGCGCCAAATTCAAATAAACGCAGAAGCCAGCATCCTCTTCCCCACTCACCCCAATTATTGGTATAATTTCGATATTGGGCACTAAAAACTAACAAATTTAACTTACATCATCGTGCAGATCTTTTCATCCTTAATTTGAGTCTCCCAATTTCCCCAATATCCATGTCAATGGCGATCGATACATATAATACCGGAAATTTTCCATTTTAGCTAGCCATAAACGGTTGTTAGTTTAAATCAGATTATGTTAGGTTAGACGTGGGGTTTGATTTAACAGATGATATCAAGGAAAAAATGAAACTATCAATACTACTTCATAATAGGTAAAGTGCGCGAAAACTTATCTATCGCGCGCCAAATACACACAAGCCAGCCCCTAGCCCTTAGCCCCTGTAGCGCGACGTGACCCCTGACCAGGCACGGGAAGTCAGGGACGACCCTGGTTGTCAGCACGAGCTTGACAGACGACCTACAAAGCGATACCAAAGACACTACAACGTAGAGTGTCTTTGGCAATATTAAGCAGAAAAGGTCACAAGAAGAAGAAGATTTGTCGACCGAAACGAATTGCGTGTGTGAACGTAATCTCTGCACTAGCCCGCAAGAGACCACTTCTCTGTCGACAAAAAATGCTGAAAAAACCTCAGTGTGAACCAGCTTTACTACCTTACCTAACCTAACCTAACCTGAACCTTACCTAATCTAACCTAGCCTAACCTAACCTAACCTTACCTTACCTAACCTTTAACCTCCTAACTGGGTCCAATAATAAAAAAGTTTAATAAAATACCAAACAAAAGCGATGCAGGTCACAAGAAGAGGAAGGGGGAGGCATTTTGTATACAAGGAGACGTATTCCTCCCACCTAAAATGTTCTATATCTCCGAAACTATTGATTTGCGACGGAAAGCTCATGGAGAAAATGTATCTTAGAATACAATAAGGTAATCAAAAACCATGCTCCCAATTGTGTAGGGAAGTTTGGTCCTGTCGTAAAATAATACCAAAAAAATTCACTAGATCTAGGGAAAATTCATTGGATTTCTTCTGAGTCCAGAGACGTGTGGACCTGACAATCCTCCCCGAATGATGACCGAAGTGTCGAGAACACCCCGCTAGGAGGTTAGGTTAGATTTGTTTAGGTTAGGGTAGGTTAGATTTGGTTAGGTTAGGGTAGGATAGCTTAGGTTAGGTTAGATTTGGTTAGGTTAGGTTATAGGTAGGTCAAGCCTCCCGCTAGGTTAGGTTAGTTTTGGTAAGGTAAATTTCTCTAGATATAAGGAAATTACCCTAGATCTAGGGAATTTTACCCCCCTTACCCAACTCTTAAGTAATCGTTCAGACCATTTCATCATTCCTGATTTAATGCAGTCAAAATATAGCCATTGTCGAGTATATCAACTACCTATGTTGTCACTTTTTGCATCCAGTCACCCGTTTTTAAATGATCTGCATTCAAAACTTGTAAATTCCCGGAGCTCTCAAAACACAACTGACTAGACCAGCAGACGACAGACCACGGCTCGGTGATGTCACAAGGTTAAGCCTTCCAGGCCAGCCCTATACAAATACACGGAGACTCAGAAAAATATATAGTAGTGCCGACCGGGGTAATTTGGTCCTGGTTTTGACAAACTTTGATCTAGTTTCCATATCTATTGAAATAAACAAACAAAAAGTTAATACAATCATAGGGGGGTCACTACCTATATGTCTTTAAAAGTTTGAACAAATTTTCATTATAGCTCTGTTAGCAATACACTGCGAAGTGCGGACCGCATTGTTACACTAAATGGGGTAAATCGGACCTAATTCTGGGGTAAATTGGTCATATATATATATAAAAAAAAACTTTTTCTTCAAAATTTGACAAACCTCCAAAAACTTAAACAACATGTCATGCCATGCCCATGGACACTATCAAACCTTCTGTGAGCTGTTCCTCACATTCTCTGGTTAGGCGGAAAAGATGACCAACACGCACACGTTTGGGTTCCAGTCTTTGAGTTCCTAGTCTTTCTTCTTTTTCTAGGTCTATGTTAGTTTTCTTTTATAATTTCTAAGCATTGTTACTTAATTTAGTAATATTTTACACTAGGGCCAGAATTCCCTACACAATTGGGAGTGTGGTTTCTGTTTACCTTATTGGATTCTAGGAAACATTCTCTCTATGAGCTTCCATCACAAGGCACTTCTTTCGGAGATATAAGATGTTTTTAATAGGAAGGAGATCCGAGTGTATAGGAGATATGAAAATTAAAACTAACCTAACCCACCTTTTGACTCACTAACCTAACCAATCTAAGCTAACCCACGCTTTAACCTCCAAACTAAAGTCAAATCTGCATTAAAAAAGTGTCCGCGGCAAGGGAAGAACAGAAGCGATGCAGGTCACAAGAGGAAGAAGAGTCAGGCGCACGTAAACACTTGGCTCTCGCCTCCCTATGAACATGTCATTATCTTCGAAAGTAATGATTTGTGACGGAAACTCAGAGAAAATGTTTCCTAGAATTCAATAAGGTAAACAGAAAACCACACTCCCAATTGTGTAGGGAATTTTCGGTCCTAATGTAAAATAATACCGTTAGGTTACGTAATCAATGCCCATGTTAGGTTAGTTAACTAGCAGGGAGGTATGAGTGGGCATAGCCCCCCAGTTATGTCAGGAGAGTATTGGTTTATAGGAAGTATTGGTTGAAACTGCACCTTTACCGTATCCATTAAGGTAAACAGAAATCATTCTTCCCAATTGTGTAGAGAATTCTGGTCCTTGAGTAAAAATTTACCCTTAATTTATATACCAGCACCCTTAAACTAATTCCATATTAGCATTCAACAACCTGAAACAAAAGAAACAAGTGCAAATAAGCAGTTAATCCTCACCGTGATATGCCGTGTGGGTACATTACACTGGGTCCAATTTACCCCGCGAGAGTTTTTTGTCACCGGGGTAAATATGGACCCAAACTGAGCATTGATCATACAAAAATGAGATAAGATAGAGCATTTCTGATATGTTCATGTTAAAGTAGAGGAAAAACACTCTATATACGCTTATTTACAAGAATGTACTCCATCTCGTATTTGAATCCCATGAAAATTCGCCAAATCAGCTGATTTTGTAAACAAACTTCGCCGTAACTTTTTTTTGCTGTCATTTTACTCTTTTTCTATTTTGGTTTCTGGGTTCAGTTACATATTGATATTTATTTTCATATTAATACTAGAAATGTTAAAATGGTTGTTTTACTGTATGGGATATTCAAAACTGCTACACTCTTATTTATATTGAAACAAACACCAAAGCAAAGATGGCGGTCCGAATAGAACCGGTCCGTTGGAAGGACCAAATTACCCCAGTCGGCACTACTTGAAGAATTTTGGGTGTTTCTGATATATTTTTTGTGCGATATGGCATATACTTGCATCCTGTATGGGTGCAGCAAGAAAGCTGCGCCTTTCCCGAGAGCTTAGCACCCATTTACAACCTATACGGCGATGATATATGTGTGCAGACGGTGGAGCGGCGGGGAGCGGCGGGTAGTAACGGGCGGTGTGCTCAGATTGTCTCGCAGAGTCTGAGCACACCGCCAGCTACTACCCCCCGCTCCCCGCCGCTCCACCGTCTGCACACATATATCGTCGCCGTATAGGTTGTAAATGGGTGCTAAGCTCTCGGGAAAGGCACAGCTTTCTTGCTGCACCCATACAGGATACAAGTATATGCCATATCGCACAAAAAATATATCAGAAACACCCAAAATTCTTCAAGTACTATATTTTTTTCTGAGTCTCCATGTATTTGTATAGGACTGGCCTGGGAGGCTTACCTTTGTGACATCACCAGCAAGTTTCGCGCCACGGCTGGAATGGGGATGTTGTTTTTTCCCGCGCTTTTTACAAAAGTCATGTTTTAGAGAAATAAGGCGTTTAAATGAATTATTTTTTGTGGATTAGGTATTTTGAATGAACATTCAACATAATTATGCAAAGAAAAAATGGTTCTGGACGATTACTTTAAATTATGTGTTTCCGACGCATAATTTGTTCCCCACCCGAAAACCACGCATTCCCACAGGTCCCCAAACTTGTTTGGGGGAAGTGGGAGGGTATGGGCAAACACTAGAACTTTACCCTATTTTTTCCTGGTCTACAATAGGTGATTTTCCTAATGGAGATAGTTTTATTTTGCGCAAACTGAGTTTAAAAAAAAAAAAAATAATAATAATCATCACTGAATGTTTTGGTACCGTTTCCATTAAACACACTGTTTGTCCATCAGAAAAAGCACTAAAACTTTGCCGGGAAAAATTAGTCAGGGTCTTATAGGTTTTAATGAAACCTATAAGGCTAGGTTAGGTATACTTTGTGGTTAAGGTTAGGTTAGGTTTCATTAAAACCTATAAGACCCTGACAAATTTTTCCAGGCCAAGTTTTAGTGCTTTTTATGATGGAGATAGTGTTTTTAATGGAAACGGTACCATAAAATTCTGTGATGATTTTTACAATTTTTTTTATGGGTTGCGCAAAATATAACAATCTCCATTAGAAAAAGCAATTATGTAGGCCATGAAAAAATAGTCAGTGTTTCTGACAACGACCGCGAAGTCCTTGTCCATTATTACCGTGGTTTTATTTTCTTCAGACCTTCACAGATCCCTTTACCATAGATAACACTAAAGTTGCCAGGACAAACGTTTTTTTTCGATTTACAGACGTGTGGTGGCGTTAATACTTACATTTCTACATCCATGATTTCAGGAAAGCTAGAAGGGGCTATCTGGAGAGTCTGTGTCATTTTGTGTCTTCATCTGTGTCATAGTATGGCTATAAATGAACAAATACAAAAATATCAACAGAGTGGCGACCAACACTAAGATCGCCAGCTAGTGTTTATGTTCTGAATGTTTCTCGCCGTCGTCGTCGTCGCCCGAAATAAATAGAGTAGCGAAATTTGAAACCGTTTACAGTTGCAGATACAAAGTATAAAACCAACGCTGAAACAGGGTAGATTATACAGTCATGATATAAACTACTGTGTATCATCTTCAGTGGCAACATACAAATCAGTAGTGATGCTATCATTCATAATATATGGCGCGTGGCGACATTTGTGCACCGTGGCGAGTGGCGACTATAGTGTTATTTACGGTAGATACCTCTAAAATGTAATTATAGAATGGGGGAGAGATGCCCCTTTAGCCCCCCCTCTCCCCTACATTACCCCGCCCTGAAACCCCTAAAAATAATATAAACTAGCCTCACTAAAACCTAACCTAACGTTACCAATAACATCCTAGCATGACCTACGGGCAAGAAAAAACTGAACATGATAGGATAGTTAGGTTAGGTTAGTATTCTTTTTCTTTTTCTTATCTCTCCCCCACTTTATAATAACGTTTTAGGGGTATCTAAAGGATCTGTGAAGGTCTGGAGGAAAAGAGTCCACTAATAAGGGCGGGAAAGTACTCTAGAAGTCTTACCACTAATTTTTTCTGGCGTAAAATGGTACATTTTCAGATGAGATATTTTTTTTTCCCAGGAACTTGTTAAAACGTTTCTGTTTTTGTTTTCATCGCCAAATCCCAGGATCGCCGTTTCCATTGATAACAACGTATATCCATCAGAGAAAGCACTAAAACTTTACCAGAACTAATAACCAGTGTCTAAGAAACTAGAGAGAGAGCGGAATTGTATGAAAAACAAAGTGTGCCCCGCCCCACAGTCGCCATCCACAGAGTCGTTCACTCTGTTCTGCCCTGCGGGAGGATTGTTACCCTAACCAGACCTAACCTAGCCTCCTAACGGGAAGGCTCTGCCCCACTCGACCCCCAGCGAAATTATTAATCTAGCTGAACCTTAACCTAACCTCCTTAATGGTGGGTGGGCCTCCGGACGGGGAGGGTGTGTTTTGTATGCGCATTAGACAACTATATAATTTCTTCAATATGTACCGTATTTGCCGGCGCATAAGACGCAGTTTTTTTTCCAAGAAAGGGAATGCAAAATTCACCTGCGTCTAATGCGGCCATATTACTAATGAGAGGTCGGGCAGAGAATGCAGAATGGCCGTTGGTGTATTACTAAGGGGGTCTCAAGTGATCTGTGTTGAGCAGTAGACCCCTGAACACAAATTTGTAACTGTGTTACTAATAATATCAACAGTAATGCATGATACCAAGAAAAAGTTGGAGTTTAAAAGAAAATAAGAGGTGGGGCAACATGGTCGCAGTTTCTGCTGCCAAGATGGCCGTCAGATGTAAACACACCCTCCTCCCCAGTCCTGCTGCCGCTCTCCACTGTAAATGGATGAGAGACAGGGTAGGCCTCTATACCACCTTGATCTATCAATCCTCACCCCTGTATATATGGATAAGGAAATTGTAAACTGTAACTGGAAAGAGTGCTAGTAAAAGGCTGCAACGGTACCTGTAGACGGGACAGAAGCCTTCCACACACCACACCAAGACCAAGACCCATCACGGCGCCACAACTTTATCCGCTTCAAGGCCGAATCACACCATACCATCATGCCTTGACCTGTACCTTCCTGAGAAAGACTAATCAACCCTCGCGACTATGATAGATTCACAGGTGTAAACCATGGCGAATATCTTCGATCCCGACCAGTGCCCTTCAACAATAACAAAAAGGTAGAGATGGTTACCTTACAGCGTAATATCTTGGTCATTTTTTTGTTATTTGGGCAACCACCGATCTCGAGGCCGAAAACTTAGTTTTCCTGAATAGTTTTGGTTTCTTTTTAATTAATTTGGCTCTCATTTTTGTCGGAAACCAATGTTTTGTTTACATATGTAGGGGTGGGGGTGCTCGCCCTGCCCCCCCAAGACGCTCCACAAACTTTGCTAATCTTCACACTGCCAATGCCATTAATATTCGATTGTGCCATGGGAAATGGGGCTCAAATACACAGAATGAGAAAGATACACGATAGTGGAGGTAAGAATCCTGGACTTTTGAAAGCCCACTACCGAAATAATGCCATTATCTTTACTGCAAATTTTCCACAAAGTCTAAACACAGCAGAAAAGCAACAAAGGCATACTTACAACATGAAATCTAAGCTAAATATCATAGGTAGATAATATTAGAATATCAATTCGTGGATCATCCTGCAATAAATGATGACCAATTTTGGTTACCCTACACATTCTCTTTACATTTTAACAAGTATAATTTATCATTCACATTCACTGCACTGTGAATATTGTATTTGGGTACATACTCAAATAATTTGTTTTCCTTACAAAACTTTTTTTAATTTTTTTTTAAATTTACGAAAAGTATATATGTCCTCAAAACACTATTATATTTTTTTCTCAAAATATTGTGTAAAATACGGGTGCGTCTTATGCGCCGGCAAATACGGTATATAAGTTTTAAAGGTTACGCGGAAGTGGATTAATACTGCACAATATAACTACTAAGCAAAAAATAACACAGTAAACGTAAATGGTGACGGCGGAAGCGACCGCACAGTTCTCATCCATTATAAACAATTGGAGATAGATTTTTGGAAAATTTTAAGAACAAGAGCTCCACGCTAAGCTGACCCAAATGTTGGCTCTACGTATTATACTTACTGTCCTCAACACATCTGTTTAGATTTTAATGAGTGCCGATCCTTACTTTGCCTACACGGCCGATATTAAATTTCAGGTTCTTGAGAAAAACTTTTAGGATATTGTCTACTTCTAGGGTATTTTTCCCAAGTTTTGAGAAGCGCACTCCCGTCCACTAGGTTAGGTTAGTGCACAGCACGGGGGGGGGGTCAAGGGGGGCTGAGACCACCCAGTTAGGTTAGAGTAGGTTAGGTTAGGTTAGTGCACAAACGACAAGTTTGTAAGAATACAAACTTTCATTTAATGTTACAAACAAAGTTCCTTATACACGTAATGGCTTTTGGCGCCAATCTGCCGAAGCAGACTAAGGAGGACAAATTAGTTTATTTGAATGTCTTATGGTATTCAAAATACTTGTAACAGGTAAGTACTGAGGTTTCATCATATAAGAGGCTGAATTGAATACCTAAGCTAACCTCCTACAACATTCATCTTGGAAGACGCATGAGTATTTTTCAGGGTATTTTTTAGTAGAAAACGTAGTCTTTTAAGCCGTAAAATACGGTAGTCAATATGGCATTATATCATAGTAGAAATTTATATTAATGCATTAATGAACAACTGTTACAATATTACTTGTTGCCAGAGTAGTGTATGAAAAGTTTCGACATTGTACCACAAGGTCAAAGGTGGTGACATTCAGGGCGAGGAGTTGAGAGTGTAGCACTACACGGTGGGAGTGCAGGCGTGGACACTGCAGCAGCAAGTGTTCAATGGTTTCCGGGACGCACCTGCCTCAGGGGCACTTGTAGTACCTGGTAAACGCAAGCGAGTAGCTTTGTCAGTTGTCACTCGTGTTTACATTATACAAAACCGTAAGTTTGTCAGGCGGGCTGTGTTTATGTTTAAAATATTAAATGGCGAACTTATCCATGCCGTTAATCATGGTTTTTATAGAATAAGAAATCATACTACCGCTATGCGAACAATCTATAGGCTTTCAGCATCAATGGAGAAATATATTTACCCACACATTTTGATGTAATACTTCCTTAGAGGCTTTCAGGACATGCAGGAGTAGAGCATAATTTCAAATACTATTTCTTCAAACCAATGTTTATGATATGGACAAGAGTATATCAAAACCATTGTTTTTATCAGTGAAAACCGATATTCAACATTACACTTAAGATTACCTTATTTTGGTTAAAATCAAATCAAATATTGGTCGTTAGCACCCTGCTGTCCCCAAAATTACCGTATTTTATGGCTTATAAGACGCACGTTTTCCCCTAAAAAAATTACCCTGAAAAATACTCAAGCGTCTTTCAAGATGAATGTTGTAGGAGGTTAGCTTAGGTAGCTATTCAAGGTAGACATTCAAATCAATTAAAATTGTTCTCACGCTGTGATGTTTACACGGTACTGGCCTTTCTGCCTCGGCGCCAACAGCGCCAACTATCGCCTCCTAGTGTTGATGTATCATTTACCACCAGGCTGTAACATGTATCACAAGTTCTTTTCAGTCCTGGAAATTATCACATACAAGCTAGAAGTTGTACGATACGCCAAAGAACATGGGAACAGCAGCAGAAAGGACACTTCGGACCACCGCCTACGGAGAAATCAGTAGATTTTGCTACCGCATACTGATAGAAAATCTGTGTTTATTCATTTTTTCTTAGAAATTTCCTGCCAAAATCAGGGTGCATCTTCCAAGATGCAGCGTCTTATAAGCTGTAAAATACAGTACTTATCTAATCAAGATTTATGGACATTGGAATGGAATCTTAATACTCAGGGCAGTTGCCCATTGTCAGGCTCGAGGATGACCTAAATCAAAAACAATACCAAGTAGTGTACTAAACTGCCGTTTTACCGCTATATATTTACTTTATGACGTTGCAAAATTTCAGATAAGTTAGAATTTTTTTTTCACTTAATATGTGATGCTTTTCCTAATGGACATGGGGTAAAACAACATAACAACTCCAACCCTTTTTATTTAAAATCTTCCCTCTACCTGTTACAACCTAGGGTAGTGTTGCATAAACAAAACAAGGCTCATTGAAATCTCTCTTCGTTAAGAACTACCGAGTTCTTTGAAAGGAAAAAACTTATAGCACAAGAGAGTATTGACAAATTTAATAACTTTAAATAACATTTAGCATACATCTTATAGAACTACCTTAACCTATACCCGACACCAAGCATACATAATAGAAATACAAACAAGTGAACATATAAACAAAATAAATAATACACAAGACCTTTGGTGTTTGGGAGTGGTTGGCAAAGAGGCAAACTTAAACATTACTTAAACACAAAGGGTTATCTATTACTTGAAGCAAAACAAGAACACTTAACATTAAGACCAAACACCAAAGGAAGAGAGAGAGAGTACTTATCTGCTCTACTGGGAGGCTCTGCACTGACTGCCTACTAGGGTGCCAATAAAAATCAAAAGTTTGAATTTTTCTTCCTACTTTGGTGTAATGGTGCATCTATGCAAGAAACCATCGTATGCAAAGTTTGACCTCAATCGATTGATATTTAGGGCTGGCGGATTACAACTTTGTTATTTACCCTTATGCACTGGCCTATTAAGGAGGGGATGTCATCTCTGGAAAGCGGACAAGCCGGATATCCCTTCCCCAGCAGGGCTGCTGGTCCCCCTCTTGGTGAGTATTATCCCCTCGGTGTGGGGGGTATCATGGGGAGCCACCCCACTCATTGTGGCCGGCTTGGCCGGGGAAGGGAAGCCTTCGAGGTCCCGGGCTGTTGATGGCGATGGGCCTCCACAACTTGGAGGAGGAAGTGGCGCTGTTCCTCGTCTTTGGTCAGCCGGAGGTTGAAGGACTGGATGAGCGCCACTCCTCGCTCGGCTGTGTGGGTTGACGACGCGAAGTCCCTCGATTCGGCGGCAGGCCCTCGACGTACGATTCCTCTTCCTGCCACTTCCGAGGGTTGGCGGACAGGAAGTCGGTCTTGATATAAAGAGCTTCGAAGAGGCGGGAGGGAATTTTCGTGGCGAAGGAGGGCAGTGTTGCCGCAGGAACTTGTGATGATGGGAGGTTTATTCGCTTGGCGGGTTCCTCGGCTCCTTCATCGTAGAGAATGGCCTGTACAATTGCTTGTTTGTCGGAGACAGGGAGACGTGAGTCGAACAGTGGACAGGCCAATGAGATCTTCGCTCAAGTACCAGAAATGGCGGCTCAGAGTGGTGAAGCAGGCCTTCCGAATACTTTCGTCGTGGTACTGAAGGATGTCCTTAGCGAATCCAAGTTCGTTGGCGGGAGCGTAGGATGGAACCGTCGATTCGAACCATCGCAGGACGTAGATCTCGGTTGCGAACGATGAGAACCGCTGGAGGGCTGACATTTCTCGAGGTGTGACGACTCCAGTCAGCTGCTCCCGAAACAAGATCATCTTCAGAGCGTAAATGATACGCGCCATCCAAAGCGCTCGATGAAGCGCTCCGGGGCTACGGATCGAGATCTTCGGAAGAGCGCCGCCGAGGAAAAGGATGCTCAGCTCAGCGAGTTCCTTATAGTCGTCACGGGGCTGCTTTGTCTGAAGCAGACGTTTCAAACCTTGAATGAGATCGTCCCTCTTGGAGACCAGAGTCTCCGGCAGATCTTCGTTGGTGGAGGGTTTATTGCTGACTGGTTGATGTAAGACCAGCAGTCCTTGAAGCGAGAGAAGATGGTGATCTCAGGACCAGAAGATGACCCCAAACACGTAGAAAAGGCCTTCTCAAGGACAAGTTCGTGGACGTGATGACGGCAAGCAAGTTAAACGAGGGGTCGGCCGATCTTCTGTTGCAAGATGGTGCAATTTTGGTGCATGCACCATTGATGGCTCCAGTGTTGGCACTGGTTGTGTCGAAGCACATCGCCACGACTCGTCCTGAACCCCCAGTCTTCTAGAGCCTCGAACACAGCTGTAGCCGGCGGCATCACCAGTTCCGGAGTGCAGTTTCGGGACTCCTAGGAGCTTCTTTCCCCTCCTTCTCCTGTGATGAGGATGGCGGAGTCTTTCGGCGCGAGTGCCATCGTCCTGAGGAAGGATCTTCCCGTCCCAATGAAAAGGTAAGAGGGGTAAGAGGACTGAAAGTCTCTTTGATGTCCCTTCGCCAAAATGGACCTGTACTTCGCTCTTGCCTGTCGAATGGACTTGGGATTCAGCACAAGCTCTTGTGGATCGTGGCCCAAGCTACTTGCCGTAGCCGCCACAATTCGAAGGGCTTGGCGGCTACTGACCCCAGTTCTGTCAAGGGCTCCGACGAGATCAGGGGATAGGACGGACTTCGTGCCCCGTGTCCTCAATCGCTTTGGTGGAGAAGCGACCCCGGCGTCGGGAAAAAGAAGTCAATGTGTTGACAGCGTTGGCTGGACTTGATGACTCAGACGATGAAGACTCCAGCTCCACCATCTCTTCTCCTTTTGGCGTCTGTTGACGGCTACGTGAGAGAGAGCTTTCACGTCGGCAAACCGATTCTTTCAGCTTCTTGTCCAGACCAGCCATCGAACCCCGCCTCCCCTTCTCCCGCTGGGCAAGAAGGAATTCCTTGTCTTCAGGAATGGTCATCAGAGTGAGGTGTCAGAGTGGGCGATGTCCAAAAGGTTCTGGGAGACTTTCTTGGAAGGTCTTCTGTTTTTCGGCAGGCGTGACTCCAGAGTATTCTTGCTTTTGCTCAGGATCTTCCACTCGTCGAAAAGTCCAGTAATCTTCCTCCTCACGCTAGTTTCTGCGATGGTGGGGATCCTAGCTTGTGTCCAGAAGTCGAGGACCTCCTTTGCAGCCTCAGCTGCACTTTGCTGCACCGTCTTCTTCTCTTCCTTGTGTGCGTAGAAAAATCGTCGTAAAACGTTTTCCACGGCTGGGAAGTTTTGCTCCTGTGATAGTAGGAACACTATGGCCAAGAAGCCAAACTTCAGTTTGCTTTCTCGTGGTCATGACCTGAGGGCGAAAAGAGGAAATGTTCAAGATCGATCCGCCACCTGTAAATATCAACCGATTAGCCTGAGACTTTGCACACGACAGTTTCTAAGTACAAGGCAGAATACCACAAAAGTACGTGAAAAAAATATTGACTTTTAAAAATTACCCCCATGCGCTATTGGCACCCTACTGCCTACCCAAGGTGCTCTCAAGTCATACATTAACTAGCCTCGCCTTCTCATTGGTTGTCACAACAAAAAAGTGACAACTGTTATATATATATAAACCCAAAAATAATGAGCAAACCCGAACCGTAACACTGTTCGAAAAAAGTAAAGAGCTGACATTCATAACATGTCCAACAAACGTAGGGACCTTTTCAGGAACCGGGGTTTTGGGTGGCATAAAAAAAAATATAAAGTAAATTTTTTCCCCCCAGAAAGCTTGGCGGGGATGCTCGAAAATCCCTCGTAAGGGACAACTTATGAGTGTAGGGCTACAAAAACCTTACGGGGGTGGGCTGAGGGCGATGCTCGTAACCGAACCGTCACTCCCGTACGAGGATCGTTGGGCCTGAGGGGGGGGAAATATTGGGGATATTCTAGGAACACTGGGGAAATTCTGCTGACCAATCACAGAGCAGCGCCTCGCATAAATGCGCCATGATTTGGCCAATCACGTTGCTCTCAGCTGATTCTTGTTTTACTTTTTTTCGTTGGTACTGCATTTGAACGGAGGAGCAAGCAATTTTGGACGGTTACAAGCAAATTTTGAAAGTTCTGCATAGAAGTTACGATGGCAACACCCCCAAACAAGAAATGAGGTGCCCAAACTTCTCAGAAGAAGAACTATTCATTCTTGTAAGAAAAAGTTGGGGCGGGGAAAGGACATCATTGTGAGCAAACTTGGTGGCCGGTTCCGCCCCAGCAAGCAAAAGATATGCCTGGGACTGCAATAGCAGTGCCGTTAATGCCGTGGGAAATGTAGTTTGAGAGGGGGAAAGAACTACGAAAGAAATATGTTGACTTCAGTCGCTGGTAAAGAAGAGGGCTGCAGCACTCAAAAGAGAGCGGAGTCTGACAGGTAAGATTTGCAGGTTTCCTTCATTTTAAAGACTAACAATTAGGATTAGAGTAAACTCCTACCAACCAATCTGATAATTTATATTCTGTAAAGTACGGTGACGTTAGGTTACGTAATCAATGCCCAGGTTAGGTCAGTGAACTAATAGAGGGGTCTGAGATGGCAACCCCACCAGTTATGTCACAGGGGGAGTTTTGGGTCACAAGGAATTTTGGTTGAAACTGCTTATTTACCAAATGCCCACAATCGAAATAGTATTACCCCCGATTTCAAGGCGTAGTGTAATGGTTCTGTTAACCCTTTCACGTACAAATGACGTTTTTGAGCGTCATCCGGTACGTGTAGGCCATACGTACAATGACGTCTTTGAATGTCATCCAAAAATAATATTTTAAAATATTTATTAAAAATCTTAAAAAGCGCGCGGTTGACGTGAGATTCACTTGACCGTTGGAGCGAATTACAATATATTATATTAAAATATATTTTGTATAATATAATATTGTATAATATTATATTATACAATATATTTATTAAAAAAAAACCGCTATCTTTCACTTCGTTGTATGGCTTTATTTTTGAGCGAATTACAATATATTATACTTCATTGGAAAGGAAATTTATTCAGCTATGTCATGGAATGCAGAAAAATCTTCTATGATGATAAGTTGATTTTTGGTATATTATTTTTTGCCGCAAGGTTTTTTTTTTTTTTCACTTCTAACTCGAGGTTTTGTAAGTTATTTTCATGCTAGCATATTTTTTGACCATTGAATGATATAGGAAATTATCTTAGCTTAAAAACGAAACATAATTGAACTCGATACCTTTGATAGTTTAGTTTCTAGACGCGATGGAAGTACAACTTTTTTCCCGCGCGTGACATTTCGGGTGACAATGGGTTTACGCAGGACAACAAAAAGTGAATGACAATGGTGACGTGAAAGGGTTAATACCCCAATATATAATTGTATTAAGTATTAATTTTTTCCGTAAAATTGCTTGCCTACCGTATATACCTAAAGTCGCCAGGACAACGTTTCTTTTTTATGTACAGACGTGTGGTGGCGTTAATACTTACATTTCTACATCCATGATTTCAGAACAGTTAGAAGGGGCTATCTGGAGAATCTGTCATTTTGTCTTCATCAGTGTCATATTACGGCTATAAATGAACAAATTACAAAAATTTCACTATCACTAAGATCACCAGCTAGAATCACTAAAGATCGCCAGCTAGTGTTTATGTTCTGAGTGTCCTCCCGCCGTCGTCGTCGCCCGAAAAAAAGAAAAAAAATTGTGAAATTTGAAACCGTATATACTTACAGATACAAAGCATAAAACAACACTGAAACAGGGTAGATTATACAGTCATGATATAAACTGCTGTGTATCATCTTCAGTGGCACATACAAATCAGTAGTGATGCTATAATTCGTAATATTTGGCAGCTGGCGGCATTAGTGCAGTTGGCGACTATAGTGTTATCTACGGTAAAGTTGGATTCTCATTGGCGTAGCGACGGGGGGCTATTTGAAATCGCCCCCCGGACCCCCAAAAGAGGGGGGCCCCCAAATGCATCACTCCATCAGTGCTGAAAATAATTCAGCACAACCAGTGCTGAAAATAATTCGGATTAAAAAGGATTTATGGGCATTGAAAGAAGTCTCAGAAAATGTCAAAATGCAATCCCTGGAACTGGGGCCCCCAGCTGGTTGCCTCTCTCCCCCCCCCAAACACCTGCACACTTTAGAGGGGCCCCTCCAGGAAGTAATCCCCCCGGGCCCCCAAATGTCTAGCTACGCCCCTGATTCTCCAATAGAAAATGGTTGCCTGAAAACTTATATTTTATCATGTAAAAACACATCAGAATAGGGAGAAAGTAGTCCCAGCAAAAAATTAACATTATGCTTAGAAACCAAAAATTGCCAAGATTTCTTACTTAACCCAATCAGTTATCTCATTCCACCTAGACCTATTCTAGTAAAATGTTACCTGCCCTAACATAAGCAAACTATGCATATATACCTACTGATTATTTGCAACTATATTTCATGTCATCACACTTATCGTAATATATCATGGGGCTCTATTATAAAATAAGTTAGAGCTTTATTGTCACATTGGATTTGCATTGCAGTTAATCAGAGTTAATTCTCGTAATTTTGAGTTAATCCATGTGGTAATATAACCTGTTTCCTTTAAGCACCTATACATAAATCTATATTAATCTATATACCACTGTGTGTTGCTAAATGAATTATAGCTAAAATTGCTTGGATGCCAAGTAGTTATTTAGTTGATTTCTGAAACTTAGTTGTTCCTAATTTTATATGTATATAGAAAAGTGAGCAGCCTGTGTAACGTGTAAGCTGTAATAATATTTTCAGCTAAAATCAAACATAACCATGGATCTACATAACTCACACAACAAACACTTCGCTTCAATAAGTTAAGAATTGATGTACTTACTCTAGTATCAGGTTTATACTTGGGGCATAGAAATATCACATATTTGATTACTATCAACTTCCAGGAGGAGGAACTAATGAAGTGCTGGAACTGACCCCCCTTGAAGAGGAAATGGCCAGCATAATAGAGGACCGAGCAATTTTTGGAGACCCAGAAATTGCTGAGACTGGAGATGAAAGTCAACTAGGTACGTAATTTCAAAATGTGGGATGAGAGTTTAGAATATCTACCATTACATTATGATACTTTTTATTATCTCTCTCTTGATAAATAGTTTCAATGTTGCTGTTATATGTTTTAAACTTATAAGACACATCAGTATGTATTTCCGTCGTAAACTTTAAAAGAACCCACAATTTTAAATTGACTAGGGCAAGGCACTTCACCTGTAGATTCCTACTACATCCTTGAATAATTTTGACGGTCTTGTCCAATTTAATTTCAATTTCAAACCACCCAACATAAACTAGGACCTATCTTAAATGAAGGAATCAAGTTACATATAGTATGAATATAAAACCCGCCCCAGGATAGCACTTAATATGTCTGATTGAAAGACTAGAAGATAAATGTTTTAATCTTATAGGCAAATGGTACGCATCAATGTAAGAAAATATACCCAACACAGATGGGAGACAGGACCACACAGTTAATTTTATGTTACAACTAAAGAAACCAAACATTTTTTTTTCTGTTGGGCTGTTAATCCCACTCACTGTTTCAGAATTCTATGTACTTAACTCCTTCAGTTTCATATCGAGTTTATTATTTCGTATTTCTATTTGAGGCTTTGTGGAGAACCATGGGTAATCTAATTTTATTTCCAGGAAGTGATACCAGCAGGTCCAGGAAGTGCTAACGCGGTCCTGGAGTAAGTGGGACACCAATTGGTCGTCCCAGAAAACCCGTACCACTTACAGCGACCAAAGAGGTAGTGCTCAGTGAAGAGGAACCTGAGCACAATTTTTTCAACAGTAGCACTACTGAAAATCTAAAAAACAAAAACCCCAAACAAATATTCAAAAAGTTTAACTAACATTCTAGATATGCAACAAGAACTGCGAAGGACCCTCGAAAATCGCAGAATACATGGTGTTTACCCATATAGCCAATAGTTTGAAAATAATTGCAGATAAAATTAGGCGCTTACATATTTATTTTATGAATCTCACACACAACACCCCCACACACACACACCCCAACCCCACACTCACTTGTATTCACCTACTTGCAAGTACCGGCCTGAGCTATACTCATGTGGTCCTGTCTCTGTATGTGTATTTAGCTTGATTACTGTTAAATTCATGAGCCAGTACCGAGAGTCATGATGAAGGTTGAGCGATAACCTTCGTCGACTGAGGAAGGTTACCATAAAAGGGATGTTTTTCGGAACGAAGAGCAGCGATGACAGTCGAAGGTCAGCACGAAGACACGAGGTTACCTGTGTAACCTGTGTCTTTTGCTCAAGTATTTTTTGAAAAATTTGTATTGGGTACTGACTGACTAATGAGTGAAGCTTGATTTTAAAATTTGAATATTATCGGGGAGTTCCACTGTTAATACACATAGATTGTACTGAAATATGAGAGGCCAAGAGAGCACCACTGGTAAACATCAGTCGTATTTTCAGCAGGTGTCCTGTAGCACACTGAAGTGTGCTACATTCCCTGGTGACACAATATCATCTTTGCTAATGCTGAGAAATGTAGCACACTTCAGTGTGCTACAGGACACCTGCTGAAAATACGACTGATGTTTACCAGTGGTGCTCTCTTGGCCTCTCATATTTCAGTACAATCTATGTGTATTAACAGTGGAACTCCCCGATAATATTCAAATTTTAAAATCAAGCTTCACTCATTAGTCAGTACCCAATAAAAAATTCAGAAAATACTAGAGCTTTTCGTACAGAAAGGAGTTGACCAAAACTCTTATCAAATATCCTGGCGATCACTGACATCTATGCGACTTTGTAGCAGACCTTATAAGATCAAATACAGAGTTTGGATAATTACAGTGGAGTTTGTTGAATTATATCATTATTTATTTATTTATTTTATTCAGATGTGCAATAGGATTTTCTACCAAAGAATATATGAGGAGAATATATATATTCCATAATATATGTGTATCAATATAATTATGCATTCCATATTACTTGCATGTTACTTTTTACAATATAATATTATATTAATACTGAATACGCTTAATTGATTAGAAATATTTTTCAAAAGGTAAAATATGAAGGTGAAATTTAAGGCCGGTAAGTGATAAATGTACAATACAGTAAACCCTCTCCAATACAAAATAATTGATGGGAAACCGATTCAGATTTTCCGTAAATTTGACCCAGGTCTCCCCCCAATTAATTCAAATTATAGAGGGTTTACTGTATGTTTACATGTGATTATTTACTGATTATCTTGTGTTGTTTCCCTCGTCATGTCAGAGCTGCCCGGCAGCTCTGACGTGACGAGGGAAATAACACAAGATAATCAGTAAATAATCGCATGTAAACATACAGTAAACCCTTTATAATTTGAACTAATTGGGGGGAGACCTGGGTGAAATTTACCGAAAGTGTGAATTATTCGATGGTTACCTCTAGCCCCTCCACACAATAATAAGTTACTCAAACATGCCAAAACAGCACAGATTGTATTACTTGTACTCACCAAAACATGATGCAGTACCACTGTACACTGAGCACTCAGGCGTCACTGATAGTAATAATCCACGTCAAGGCTAGTGGGGCAACAAAAGAACACGTGGTTGTATAAGGGAGCACTCCGCGGGGAGATGCTGCCAGAGGGAAAGCGCATGAAAGATTGAGGCAGCTGTGGCCCGCATGGGAGAGGTCAGACTCGCACTAATAAGGCCCGGATAATTCAAACTTATGATGGGTCAAAATATATTATTTTAGCTAAAATAAAGCTAAAATAATATATTTTGAGCCATCAGTTTTGCTTGCTATTGAATATTAAATTTTGATAAAAAGTAAACACACTAATTCAAACCCGTATACAGGAAAATACCTTTTATCCGGATATATCCGGACTTTCGGGTAGCCGGTTAATGGAAAAGTCCGGTTAATGGGTAAGTATACTTACGAAAGATGCATTTACTAAAAATAAACATAATATTGTATGATTGTTTGTATTGTATGACACACACCCACACATACCACCCAACACACAACACACACTTTACCACCAACAAACACCCACACATTACCACCAACACCAACACACACACATACCACCCAACACCACACCAAAACATACCACCCAACACACACACACACACACATACACCCAACACACACCCACACATCCCAAACCCAAACACAAAACACACACACACCCACACATCCCAAACCAACACACCCACACCACATACCCCCACACACACAACCCACACATACACCCAAACAACAAAACACACACACCAAATTTACACGGGTGTATGTGTGGGTGGGGGTGTTGGTGGATGGGGGGTGTGTGTGTGTGTTGGTGGTTATGTGGATGATCAAAATACCACTCCGGTCGTCGGTAGCAATGCCCTTGCCCAGGGACTGATAAAACACTGAATTCATACGCATTGGGCATTATGGCGGGAATAAACAGGTGGCGATAGGGGGCGCTTCACGTCTACGCGGCAAAATTAAAAGTTAATTATTCGTTATTTTTATTTTACACACATACACCCCATACACACACTACACGGGTGGTATGTGTGGTGGGTGTGTTGGTGGAGGGGTTTGGGTGTGTGTGTGGGGTTGGTGGTATGGGGGAAATGACTCAAAATACCACTCCGGTCGCGGGTAGCACTGACCTTGCCACGGACTGATAAACACTGAATTATCATAGCGCATGGCGCATATGGCGGGAATCAACAGGTGGCGATAGTGCGCCCCGGGTTACGCGGCCAAAATAAAATTTAAATAATTCGTTACTTTTTTATTTTACCACATACACCCACATACAACACAACACCGTGGGGTGTTGGGTGGATGTGTGGGGTGGTGTGTGTGGTTTGGGTGGTATGTGGGAGACTCAAAAACCACCCGGTCGTCGGTAGCACTGACCTTGCCCACGGACGGGATAAACCTGAATTACCCATAGCGCATGGAAATTATGGCAGGAATAAGCAGGTGGCGATGGTGGCGCTCACGTCACGGGGGCAAAATTAAAGGTTAAATTATTTCGAATTTTTTATTTTTTAACTTTTATTACCTGCCACAAATGGGTTATTGGTTATTCGGTTGTTTGGGTATCGGATAAAAGGTTTTTCCTGAAATTAGAACTTCGGATAATTGGGACAAGTTTCAGGCCCATTTCCAATTTTTCAACAATTTTCCATAATCCGAACTGAAGTTTGAAGTGCCCGAACTGAAGTGTGAAATCTCCCATGCTGGCCAGTGATGTCAAAGTATTTTTAATCAAATACCTCTGAATCATTTCCCTTCTCTGCAGCCACCCTGGTGTTCTTTCATTGTTGGGAAGAATATAGTCATCATTCTCATCATGTTTTTCCTAAGCAGCTCTTGCAAGGGGATACCATGCCTAATGCAGAGATTGTGCAACAACATGCGGGCCCCTGGTGATCTTGCTGCATTTTGTTGGCTCATATTGCAGAGACCCTCCGGAACTATGAAGACATCTAAACCTGGATTTCAAGATACCAAAGGTCTTTTCAATAACAACACGAGTTTTTCTATGGCTCTGATTGTAGCGTCTATCTCCTGCTGTGATGGGATGAGTGACGGGGACTGAGAGGTGCGGTCCACAGCCCCACCGTCTCCTGAATGCAAATATTAATTTGTAAAATTCTTAAAATAACAGATCAATCGACATAAATTTGTATATTGTTTTCTTGTATTGTCTTGCTACAAATTTAAAAAAGCAATAAAAGATGATTATATTTTAATGTGGTGATGATGATGATGGGTTTCTTTAAATTTTTACAGTGTTGAGTAATTAAATCTTTTTTATCTAAAACGGAACAATTCAGCCCAGGCCGATTCGGTACATAAAAAAATCCGCTGAATCGACTCCTTCTCGACAAAATGACAGATAAACATGGGTGTCTAGTTATTTAAGATATCCCATAAAAATAGCGCAACAGGAAGCTTATGATAAAGATGTGGATATCCATTGAATACGGTGCAGATGTTAAAAATAATTCGGATATCCCTCTTTCCCCCTAGTCTGCATGGCCCCAAAGCCTACCAAACTTATGGCTTTACGGGCCCTTTTCAAAACCGCAACAAATATTGCTACAATTAGATTATTCTGCGTATTTTGCATCGGAAAAAGAGTATGTAAATATAAATATCCCTAAATTAGGGTCTCAGATAATTTTTGCAATAATTCTAGCTTCTACGTATATTTCATTGATGGTTTTCAAGTCAACATAAACACTCTTCTTCACATGTTTGAGTTTAATGAGAACGTTTCCCAAACTATTGGTCATCAGGCTGAAACATTACAATTAGTAAAATTTTATTTAAAGAATACAATTTTTCCTAAGTAACACACAAGACAATTGGAAATTGAAATAATAAGAGCAAACAAAGTGGTAGTATATGCTGTTGAGGTTGGTAAGAATGTTTTGTATTATATTTACTAATTATTGTTATAATGTTACAATAGAGTATAAATATACTATCATTCATCTGAAAACCATTACAGAAATATTCAATGAAAATAACATAGAGTTTCCTTAGGTCTGAATACTATTGAAAACAAAGCCACATATATTTAATGCAAAATGCCAAAGCTAAAAAAAATACTGGATGGGTTTAAAAACAAAGGAATCTAAACAATTACCTATAGTATGCGTCACTGAAGTCTCACGATCAAAGAGGTGGCGTAGATGGAGTTGGCCAGAAAAAAGAATCGTTGGAACCCGCAGGGGAGCGTGCCAACAGTTCAGGATTAGGTGGTCGGGGCTGCAAACCCCCTTGCACATAAGGGAAAAGCCCTTTCCTATTGAGTAAGGTGTTCGTCGCAGCTGGGCCTTTGAAGGGTATATGGGTCAATCAAATTTCACCAATAAATCGAGGGTCCGTGCATTCATAAAAATTTTGTTTGCCTGTGTGATGTTATTTATTCATTTGGCATCTTAATTTCCGTACGTTTCCTGTACAAGTTCTGTAACCATGGTGATGACGTTGATACACTGGCTGATGTATCCAGTTGGGGATCAGCCACCACATTTTGGAAGTTCCCCTCGATAGAAGCTTAGGGGCGTAGCACCTTAAGAAATAAGACAGGAAAGCTGATTAATGACCAAATACTGGAAACAAATAAAAAAAGGAATACTAAGCTGAGGAAGAAGGAAAGATATATATGTAATGTCTTAAAAATGGTACGGAAAAAAATTAATTTATGTAGAAAACTTATCAAAAAAAAAAAAATCATAATATGAGGGAAAAAAGCATACAACTTAAGGGCATTTTCACAGTAACCTAGGCCATCATTGTCTCACAGAAACAAAATTTATATTGTCTTTTTCACTTTGGTCCAGGAAATTGAAGGATCAATAATTATTGAATTGTATAGAATATTTTTACTAAAAAGCGCAAAATTATGATTAATTTCACATAACAACAATAATTGCGACAACTGTAAAAAATTTTTCCAACAACTTGAAAATGAACAATTTAAATTTTTAATATTACCACAATTAAATAGTTAATCTATATTATAAAAGCGAAGTGGGGTTGGGGTCTGGTGTGTGTGTGGTGTGTGTGGTAAAGGTTTCCGCCCCCCGTTTCGGATCCATATAACCACATTTTTTGGGAAACCAGGTTGACAGGGAAGTTTTAAGCCCACTTATGAAATGATTATCAGTTGTTTTTTTCGTTTTTTTAACCTATTTTGCGATAATTTTGAAAAAAAGTGGGTTGTGAGAATTGAGGAAGCCTGATGTGGGTGATGGGTAATGGGTGAGTGAATGGGTGGGGGGATGGGTAATGGGTGTGGGTGAATGGGTGAGGGGAATAGATGGGGGGGTTATGGGTAATGGGTGAGTGAATGGGTGTGTGGTGATGGGTACTGGGTGAGTGTGGGTGGGGGTGATGGGTAATGGGTGAGTGAATGGTTGGGGGGTGATGGGTAACTGGGTGAGTGAATGGGTGGGGCGTTAATCCATACATTTCTAGCATCCATGATTTCAGGAAAGTTAGAAGGGGCTATTTGGAGAGTGTGTTTTGGTGGGGCCAAAGGCCACCAACACAGGTGGTGGGCCAAAGGCCACCAATAGCCCTCGCAGGAGCTAGCCAAAAAGTCCGCCCAGGAGGGCGGATTTGCGGCTAGTATATTATAAAATATAACGCTTAAATGGGGGGGGGGGGGGGGGTAAGAAGTATGTATAATTTATATATTCAGCCGACATCGTTATGTTTACACTAATGTTTTCCGTCCACAATGTCCCACTCCGACACATCGTCTTATCTTATGCCAGATATATGAAAGTCTATTGTTTTTCATTGTATTTATCACGACACTATAAGGGACTATATTAGTCCCTTATAGTGTCCCTCCACCTCCACGGGAGCTCCGATCGCCGACACCCTCAAGCAACAGTACCCGTGGCGCGAGTCTGTGCTGAGGGCGCCAGGCCCGGTCGAGTCCTGTTGAATGTGGTGGCCGGGTTCGTCTCCGAAGCCGTCCGTTGCCCGCAGCCGTGTGCCAGCGGAAACAAAAAAACATTGCACCCATCCTCTGGCCAACACCTGTCCCCGCCCCTCCCCACACCTCTCTCCTCCCCCCTCACCACATCTGTCCCCGCCTTCATTCCCTCCTTCCCTCCTTGTTCAGTACTGACAATCTCACCTTCCACCTGTAACTCCATCATACACCCACAATCTCTCTCTCTCTCTCTTTTGAAAAAAAAAAATTTAAATAAACTTTTTAGACGTTTTGCAGGGTAAAAAACACTCCATCTTTAAAAAATCAAATACATAAACCTACCTAATAAAATATTAAGGCTAATCTATGCTACCTACCCTCATAACTAACTTATCTAACGCTACCCACCTAGCCCATGAATAATGTATTGTTTACACAAAATTCATTATTACTTTCACACACACCTATAGAAACAGTAGAAAGGTAAAAATACTTTGAATCCAACAGTCATGTTCTAAATAATAGCCGAAATTTTACACAAATAGTATATAATACCTTGTGTGTGTACAGGAAGTGCATGGCAATCGCCGTGTGGGGTCTTCTGAGGAATGGCTCCATTTCTTGGCACAAAGCAGAATTGCATGCTAGGAAACCTGTTGTGCTCAACAACTTTTCCTCTGGCACATCCACTAGGTCACATGGTCCCCTGAAACCTCCTCTCACGCTGTCGAGGACGGTCATAGACCAGCAGAGGCAACACACAAGGCCTCCATTTTGACCTCACAGACAGTCTGCCAAACACATTGAGCCTCACAAGTTGTGCCACAAAATTTTTCAATGTAGCTATCACTACCTAGGTTACTATTGTTAAATGCCAATGTAACACTATTGATAAATTAAAACAAATACTATACTATTTCAGATGTACTAAATCACAGAATTAGCGCGATTATGCACAATTCACATATGAAATACTGTAAGGGGGAAAATTTTACAACTAGGACAGAAATTCCTACACAATTGGGAGTGAGTTTCTGTTAATCATATTGGATTCTAAAGAAACATTATCTATGAGCTTTCCGTGCAATCACTAGGTACTTTCTGAGATATAATATGTTTTTAATAGGGAAGGATGCGTATATGAGATGGGGTGCAACAGTTTGTACACATTGTTTTCGTAACACCAGTTAGATTCTACACCAAAAAGTTGTTTCGTATCTATATTAAACCAGAGTAGTTTCGTACATTCGCTCAGAGTTGAACTTGACTACTAGTTCGAAATGACACCAGCAGGTTGTACGAAAATACGCGATCAGTGTACGAAACATACAAACTGGGTACGAAAAAACGTGTACTAAACTCCCTGTAACCCTTTGAGATATGAAAATTAAACAAACTCTAACCCGATCTTTTGCTCACCAAAAACTCTAAACCCATCGCTATAAACCTCCTAACTAAAGCAATCTGCATTAAAAGTTCCGCGGCAGAGGAAGAACAGAGGCGATGCAGGTCACAAGAGGAAGGAAGAGTGAGGCGCACGTAAACACTCGTCTCTCTCCTCCCAATAAACAACATTTTTTATCCTCCAAAAGTAATGATTTTGCGACGGAAGCTAATAGGATGTTTCCTAGAATCCCTAGTAACAGAAACCACACTCCCAATTGTGTAGGCTAATTTCTGTCCTAGTATAAATAATATCAAATACGGTGACACAACTTACGTTTTTTTGCTGTTTGTTGATGTTTCGGGTGGCGATGATACCTTGGGGAAAACTATGAGCCCTGGTGATGTCCCTATGATGCTATCCAGGCGTGTAGTTGCCCTGTCTCCTCAGAAGGCACAGGTTCGAGGCAAGATGACAGCGTGTTCCGTGAAGAGGGACGGGTGGGCGTGGCGACGTTCTCCGGGCGAGGAGTTGCTAGTGTAGCACTACAAGGTACACACTGTACACAGCACTATACGGTAGGATTGGAAGCGCGGACGACTACAGCAGTAGTGTTCAATGTGTTCCCGGGATGATCAGGGGGCTGGGGGGCAGTGAGGGTCAGGGGACCGACGTCAGGCGGTGATGTGTTTGTTGTTCTTGCACCTAAAATCTCACTCGTAGGTATTTACGGGTGGTGCCGACCACCCTTAGCCGCGCGGTCCCGTATCAAGGGAGAAAACGTTGTTGAGCATCCCCGTAGGGGCGCTACGAGTACAAGCCCCTTATGGTATTACTTACGGGCCCGTAACTCCTTTCGAGCATCCTGGCCCCCTTGGAAACCTGGGGAATGCAGGGTTTTCAGGGTGGGGACAAATAATGTTTCGGAAACGACGTAGTTTTTGAATTATGGTAGGGGGGCAAAATCCCAAGATCTAGGGTAATTTCCCTATATCTTGGGGAATTTTACCTAGTACAAATTTAACCTAACCTAGTGGGGGGCTGTACCCCCCGTAATCTAACCAATCTAATTCAAGTTAACCTCCTAATCAGATGGGCTCCGTCCCCCTCACCCCCCGGTAACGTAACAAAATTTTAGGTGGGGCATTCTGGATCTTGTAAATCACTCTGCTTGTGAGGAAATCAGGTTCACAAGTTCTGACTTCGAGTTTCCCTCCATTTACAAGATCTGGGGATTTTTACGATTTTCCCCAATAAAAAAAACGATGTGGTTGGACCCCTATTTTGTACCCAGGAAAAATTCCCATGCTTGTTTTGGGGAGAGGTGGAGTGTGGGCAAACCTAGAATAATACCCAAAGGCCCCAAATCTAGGAAAACAAAAAAAACCAAAACTAACCTAATTAAACTAACCAACCTGGCGATTAACCTTCAAAGCCTCTCCCTTTGGACTCATCATTTTTCGGGGCACCTCAGATTTTTGTAGGGGCAGTGGTTTAAACGGGCCTAAATGCACCTGGAACCTTTGCAGATATGAAGTCAGAAAAGGTACTATACTATGCTACTGTAATGTCATTCAAAAAGTTTGGGCAGGTTATGCAATTTTACCGCAAGGTGTTACTTCGGTAAAAAATCACGGAAAAAAATGATCTGAAAAGAAAAATAGAGCAATCCGCCGTCGCCATCAGCAAAGTCCCAGGACCCGGGAGGGGCCTCTCCCAGCCCCCCATACAGACCGCTTGGCTAGGTTGGTTAAAGGGTTTAAAAAGTTATTTATTTTATTTTAGAATTATCTAAACAAAACCTAAGCTAAAGCTGCTGCCGAAGGGAGGGGCTGAAAAAAAAGGAGGGGAAAGAGCGATAGAGTGCCAATATTTAAAAATGGGAAAAGGGTAAAACCACTACTTTAAGACCGTTTCATTAACTAGCACAGGTATGCAATATGTGAGAAAAAAATAAAGAAGAAAGGGAGGAAAAAAATATTTAAAAAATTTAAGGTACAATAAAGCCCGGGGAGTAGGGTTTTAGAAAAAAAAGAGATCGGGGTTTGACCACTTAAAAAGCTTTACTCAAGAGTAATTGATACAACGAAAGAGGTGGATGGGCAGACGTGTATACTAGATCTTAAAGGCTTTTGAAAAAGTTCCACATGAGAGACTACTATCGGCAGATGGGGTGAAAAATTTTGGGGGTTTTATACGTACAAGGAAATTGGGCCAGTCAAGATACGGCACGTAAAGGTTCTAAAAATAATTCCAGATATGGACCCACGCGAAAACGCCCTATGGTAGCCGGGGGGCCCTTTTAAAAAAATGGCCGCTTTTTTGTCTATGGGTAGATAGGGGTCTCGTGCACCCCCCCAAATATACTTCTCTTTGGTGTCTATAAAGGAAACAATGTGTAAAAAAAATTTGCTATTTTTAGATAGTTGAAAAAAAAATTTCCCCCTATCTTTTTTGCAAATTAGTGCCGCCTTTACCAAAAAAACCCATATTCCCTATTTCTCTGCCAATTTCAGATAACTGAGCAAAAAAAGGTGTCTAGACTTATTTTTTAGGGACAAGGGTTTTATATAAACCCATTTAAAAAGTGATCTGTTTTCCCCAAAAAGTTTTGCATTTTGAACCTTTAGAAAACATTTATTAGGTCCATGTAGGGAGTGATAATAAAATGACGCTCTTTATTCTCAAACTCTACATTGCGTCTCAAACACGAGATGGTGATCTTGCAGAATTTTTCCCCGCCATGAAAACTAGCATGTCCCCGTCTTTATCTCAGCTTGGGAAGCTACGACTGGGAACCAAAACGATCTATTGGTGTTCAGGGCCCTGGTTTTATTAGGTACGGTAATTTAAAGGGCTAAAAGTACGGTTTTATTTCGGTTCGTATATTTCGTCAAATTTTGGTACGGTACGAAAGTTCGTTTTATTTCCAACTTAATCAAAACCCTTTCCTACCCCGCATATGGATGGTAGGCTACCATCCAATGTTATCTATTTTCATATATATCTATCGTAAAAATTTTTACTACACCCCCCTCAGGGACCAGGGAGTCGACTCAAGGAGCGGGAGTTGACCCCCCTTAAAACCAACGTGTGACCTCATTACCAGGGAGGAATTTCCAGCGCCGGGGGTTGCCCTTTGGGGCCTGGGATCCGAGGATAATGATTAATATTCCAGGCCCGTGTCTAGTTCCCATCTACCTTTAAAATATATACGTATTAATAATTATATTATAATATAATAATATATATATATATATATAATTATATATATATATATATATATTTATATATTAATTTTATATATATAATATATATATTATGTAAAATAAAATTTTGAAATTTTAATTTTTATTTTGTTCTTATATAAAAAATATTTTTTTTTAAATTTTAATTTATAAAATTTATTAAAATTAATTTTTATATATAAATTTAATTTTTAAAATTTATTTTTTTTTTTAAATTTTTTAAATTTAAAAAAATATAATTTTGGTTCCCAAAATCCCAAAAATGAAATCACCGGGGACCCCGGCTCCATGAAACAGG
>JACEEZ010018892.1:6784-22947 GCA_016584305.1 Chionoecetes opilio | reverse complement strand
TACATAAAAACCCATATATCCCTGCCCGACTCCATACCCTAGCTAATTAACTAACTAGGATACTTATCGGTGGATAGTGGGTTGAAAACGGCTGTAGGTCTTGTATTAATACTGCAATGGTCTTGTGATCCGATGTGGTCGCCGGGATCGAGGCTGCCCGTGAAATACAGAAGCGGAGGGGCGGAGGCGAGTGTTTCGTTACAGCGTCAGAAGGGCTTTCACACCAAGTTACTGACGCGGCTATCATCAGTGTGTTGATTCTTAACACATGTCCTATTGTTTTATCACTATATGTACAAATTAAAGTATGTACAACATCTCTTCATATTAATCAGAGATTTTAACTCGGTGAGGGCTGGTAGTGCTTGTATTTGTAGACAAGCAAACACGTATATTAGATTGATGTTATCCTCACGGAGGGTCTGGGTGTACTTGTACTTGTATTTATACAAGCACGTATTAGATGTTAACTCCTCGGATGTCTAGAGTGTACTGTTCTCTCCCTGTGGGCGAGCAGCGGCCAAAACCAATCCTACCTACACGTGTCAATCGTTCGTGGTGGCGGCGAGGCGCACCCCTACCAATACCTGCCACGAATACACGCAGGATAGGTTACAAATATTATGACGGCGACCAATAGCCAGTCGCTCCAAATTAAGGTGCTAATTATTTAAGTGCAACGTTTATTAACCACTAGCAATATTAATTTATCCTATCCCAGTACTAATCATTTACTTAAATTACCTTAATATTACCCACTACCATTATAATTATAAATACATTCCTACTCACCCCTATCACGAATTCCCCCTATGACGAGCGGAAAATACCTCACTCACAAAGGGGGGGGGGGGGGGGAACAAAACCACCACTCTACCAATTACGAGAGGGTGGTTTATGGATAATTTCCACACTAACAATCTCAGGACTTTTATATGTCATGAAAATTACAAAGGTTTAAACCTAACATTGCAACTGTTATTTTGCAGATTGGTATGTGATTGAGATAAACCATACTGTGACCACGACTGACAGAAATATATTCTGTTCTTGTTCGTCCTATTATTAGGTAGAGTGAGCCATCGTGAATGAGATACAAGACCTTGGACATCGATCAGAAAGAATTGAAGAAACCAATTGGAAACAGTGTATTATCTGCCAAAAGGATACTACTCGCATGGGCCTCATAGTGTCTAATACAAGGGCTACATCGTATGATCGTTTGTTGACGGCAATAAAAGAACGGGCAAAGTCACAAGATGTTGACTGTCTTCAAATTCAGAGACAACTCGGCGAAGCTATTACAGAAACGTTACAGGCAGCACATACGATTTGGCATCGAAAATGCTACGTAAAGTTAACTAACAAAGATCATATTTCACGTGGCATAAAACTCAAGCAAGAAGGATATGTGTCAGGTAATCGACTAGGTAGGAAAAGCAAGCGCTACAAAGGAGATAAAGGATTCAACAAACAGTGGCAATCTACTTTTACTCGATCATCTACGAAACCATTCAACAAGGATCAGTATTTTTTCTGCCAGAACCAGAAGTATGATGAACAAGAACCGCTGTACACTGTGCGGGAGGATGCACCTGGCAAGACTCTTAGAAAGGCTAGCCCCTTTCCCCAACTGCGGTTCCAGGCACCACGCCTGAAACCGCCGCTGCCCTGCCCGGCTCCAGCAGATTTTGGGTCCACGGTACCTCGCCAGCTGCATTGGAAGGAGGCTCCCTTGCTTCCACTTAGGTCAGCACCCCAGCCCCCCGCTACACAGATTGAAGACGCCGCCGAGACCCGACGGCCCTGCTGCAGGAGGAGGAAGAAGAGGCCTCGATGTGTCACTCTGTTGTCCCCTGTGGGGGATATGGATGTGGACGCCCAGGCCCCCGTGATGCCGAAGGACCCGGCCCCCTTGGAGATTGCGGCCATTGGCGGGGTGCTGCAGCCTCCTGTGGCCCCCCGCTATGACGCCGTGACCCAATACAGGCCGCTTCCCTCTCTGGTCGAGAATGAAACGCAGATGACTGGCCGGCTCTATACCTTCAAAGTGAACGGCCTACTCGCACTGCTTGGGACGTACGAGTTCCTGGTCAGCCAGGAGAGTGTGGCGGTTCGCTCCCATATCTCGCACCAGCCAGCCTTTGCGTACGTGCGGAAGGCGCTGCGTAAGGGCCGTGGACCTGGCGTGCGCCTGCCCACTATGAGGCCGATTGCCATGCCGGTCTTCCGTAACCACCGTGAAGAAGGTGATTGGGTGAGCTACGGGCCCACCGCCGGGAAACAGTGACTGAATACATGTTTGTTTGCTCTTTGGTCATCTTCTACTGTTTATTGCATGTGTTTCTTTCAATTTATTATGCACGTTGCTGTATTTGTCTGCCTGACGCCTGCGGGCGTAATAAATTAATAAAAACAAAAACTCTCTCTCTCTTTTTTTTTTTTTTTTCTCTCTCTCTCTCTCTCTCCCCTCTCTCTCTCTCTCTCTCTCTCTCTCTCTCTCTCTCTCCTCTCTCTCTCTCTCTCTCTCTCTCTCTCTCTCTCTCTCTCTCTCTCTCTCTCTCTCTCTCTTCTCTCTCTCTCTCTCTCTCTCGTTTCGATAATGGACGTCTTTGTGCTAAAAAACTATTTTAGCCACGCAGGACCAGGCCTTCAAAAGTTGATTAGAATATTCTTGAACCAAATCAACGGTAAGATACAGTCTTGCAAGATACAGTGCACGCGTTAACAAGGAGTTTAGAGTTTACCCAGTGGAAGTATCGGATCTGAAACAGCAGTTGATCAGCTGCGGCCGTGAGAAAAGGAGAATGAAGAGACAATTAAGATACTGAACGAAGACCTACATATGAATATAAATTATATTAAGGAGCTTGAAGCTCGTGCCAACTATCAAGAAGACTATACAGACGTAACAATCTGCAACTTACTGGTCTGGAAGAAAGCCAAGGTGAGACGTGAGAGCAAACACGTGTTAAAGTTCGTAATCTCCTGGAAGAAAAGCTCGAACTACCGAACATCGACATATAAAGAGCTCATCGTGTGGGACAACGAATGGAACACCGCCCTCGTCCGGACATTGCTCGCTTTACTCGATTCAGTGATAGTGAGGCAATAATGAAAAATGTGGTTAAGCTACGAGGTACCCGCATCTATATCAATAAAGACCTGTGCCCGGCCTCTCAAAATATTAAGGAAGCTAAAATATCTCTTCTCAAACAAGCGAGAAGTGATAGAAAGATCGCGTATTTCAGCCACACTAAGTTAGTTATGAAGGACAAGCCAAACTCAACCGGTGGACGAGCTAACAACCTTACGACATCACCTGGCATTGGTGCTGCCTGGCGCGACTTTGGTTGCGGCGCTGGTGTCGGAGGTGGCTTAGTTGTACCGAAAGGAGCTGCTGGTGGAGGTCGTGCTGGTGGAGGTACTGCTGCTGTCGATGGTGCTGCTGCTGCTGCCGGTGGTGTTGCCGGTGCCACTGGGGGTGCTGCCGAGATTGCTGCTGATGGTGGTGCTGTCGGTGGCGCTGTCGGTGCTGTTGCTGCCGAGATTGCTGTTGATGGTGGTGCTGTCAGTAGCGCTGTCGGTTCTGTTGCTACTAGCGCTGCTGATCCTAGTGCTACTGGTGGTGCCGATTCTGGTGCTATTGGTGGTGCAGGTGCCGGAGCTGCTGATGGATCTACGGTGCTACTGGAGGGAATGCAGTCCGTGCTGGTGCTGCTGGCGTGATGGTCCAAGCGACAGGTGAGGAGGAGCAGCGGACTTCGCCAGCGAAGGCACTTAACAGCGAGAAAAAACGTCACACGTGCATCAAAGAAGTAATATTGATAAGTAGTAAGTGTAAATATCAAAATTAACTAAATATTATAGTCTTAACGATGTTTGCTCTTAATCAATTTCCTATAAATAATGAGAACGCTAATGCTGAAAATTTTCATAATTTTCCTTTTAATGTAATAGATAACATGAATTTTGAAATGTAAGAGTCTAGTAATGATGGCATAGATCTGGACGATAACTTCAATTATGTAGAGCCATCATGCAGTTATTTATTTGTTGATGAATTTGATACATAATTTATTTTATCAGATGAAAATCTCAACATTATTTCATACAATATCAGCAGTGTACCATTTCATTTATAATCTGTTTGTAATCAGTATTTAGACATGGTTAATGTCAAATTTGATTTAATTGGATTGTGTGAAACTCGTCTCAATAACAACATTTGTAATCTATATCTCCATAATGAATACAACTCATTTTTCAACAACAAAAACACAGCAGGTGGTGGTGTGGCGATTTATCTACGGAATCCTCTTCAAGGTTTTGTAATAGATAATGTTTCACTTCAGCTTCGACTTATTGAAATTATTTTCCTAAAAGTTTAATGCTGAGTCTACTTATATTATTGGGATGCTTTACAGACCTCCTAATTCTACTTTTGATGAATTTCTTACATCTTTAGAGTTTATCCTTGAATTTTCCTACTGCTACTACACTCGTTTATGTAATGGGCTATTTCAATATTAATTTGCTCAAAAAAAAGGAGAACTATGTGAAGGACTTAACCAACTTTTTTTATTCAAATTTCATTTTCCTACAATAACAAAGCCTACAAGAGTGACTCATTCCTCAGCAACCTCATTGACCACATCTGCACCAACAGCATGAACTACTACAGAGACCAGTGGTATTATATATACGGTAATTAGTTATCATTTTCCTGTCTGTAGTTCGTTTTCAATGTCCAAGGGTGATGCAAATAATTCAGTGATATATCTTAGAATATTTTTTTTATAACTGAGGAAGTAGGTACATTAAATTATATTTATCTAATTTCAGTTGGGACACAAATAGCACTGCAAATACAAATACAAATTTTAACAAATATATTGATTATTTAGTATTCCCTTCAATACAAAAAATTCCTGAGATATAATTTAAAATCTAATCTCAACATATTGGAGATCCTTACATTACAGTAGCTATCAAGAAGTCTATTAAACAGAGAAACAGACTACAACAATTATCTGCTAAATGGCCTATCCACATATGATGAGACCTAAGAAATACAGAAATATGCTACATCTTTAATTAGAACTGCAAGCAAATTATTTTAGAGATAAATAATGAAAACAAAGGCAAAACTAAAAAAACGTGGGGAAAAATTTTAAATAACAATTTGCAAGAAACAGACCCCAACTCCTTAGCAATAAACCTTTAACAAAAAGTTTGAAAACAATGACAAAATGCAAGCTTTCTAATCATCATGTTTTTTTGTTGCCAGTAATCTTGAACAAAAAATTTGCTAAAAAGCCCCATTTTCTTTCGAACATTATATCCTGTCCAGTCCCCTTTTCACTGAACCTTAGCCAACCTCACCCGATGAGTGTCCCAAAGTAATTAAAAGTATAAAAAAAACCCCTCCTTGCAGATAAAATAACACAAAGATAAAAAAATTTTTTGTAATTAATATCACCCACATAAGTTATTAAAAATACATCTTTTAGAGATGGCTATATCCACACAATTACGATTTCCCAAGTATACCGAATTTTAAAAAAGGGATAATTACTTTTTCCCACTGATTATAATTATAGATAGACCCGTGTCAGTTTTTTTAGTGTTCATAAAATTTTTTTAAAAATTATGATAACAAAACTAATGGTTCCTCACTCAACTTCATTGCTATCAAAATCCCAGTTTGGGGTTTAACCTAAATTTTCAACAAACTTCCATTCAAAATCTTTGTCAACACTTTACAAAGCAATACCAAATTTATATAGTTACGGTGTTTTTTTGACTTATCAAAGGCCTTTGATACTATCTCGATCACATACGCTGCAAAAATTTTAAAATTATGGTGTGCGTGGACAGGGGTCCATGGTTTGAGACTCCCGAGTCATTGAATACATTATACTTTTTTCAACATTCTTCATCATCCTAAAACGAAAACTTCTGGAGTCAATCAAGGGGTTAATTTTGTCCTTTTTGTTTCTATTTTATATTAATGACATAAACGCTATAGTAATTTCTCGATTTTTCCCTTTTGTATACAGATTTTCACCAAATTTTATATTCAAGGGAAATAATCTTAAAAGTATACCCGCACATTTAGCACTGAACTCACACATGTACTAATTGGATCCAAAGTAACAATTAACTATAAAAATCATAAAAAATTATGTTTTTTTTCTTGTTCCAATATATGCAAAAGCATACCTTTCATTTAGTTCCTAATCAACTTAAATTATGTTAAGGAAAAAAAATTGTGGGGTAGTTTTGGGAATAACCTTAAAAAGACAATACAAATAGGTGTAATTAAAACGAAAAACTCGAAGGCCAAGGCATAAAGTACAAAATTTTTTGAACATGTAGTTGACACCCTGAAACAAATATATTTATCAATAGTTTTTCCCCTCATCTTTTTACGGCATCTCTATGGGGTTTGGGGAAATACAAAATTTAAAAGTAGTCACTCCGCTATGCAAAAAAAGTTTTTTTAAGAACAATCTTCTTTTCTCGGCCGTTATGATCACACAAACGTATTTTTTAGGGAATACAGATTTTTAAAAATTCCGATATTATAAATTTCCCAAACTTTTAAATTTTTGTAAACTCTCTATTCATATTTTATAACAAAAGTGGTTTCAATTGAAGACTCTATAAAATCTAGACATCTTACCAACTCGCCATTCCTCGTTTCCCCCGGGCTAGTCATGCCCAAAAATGTATTTGTAAGAGGGACGTCTGTGGGAAACCAAATTCCAAAAAATTCAGATCTGCTAACAGCAAAAATTTGTTAGAGGGAAAAAAAAAGAAAAATTGTTCGATGATTATTTGTATTTTTGTTTGTGTGTGTGTGTGTGTATATATATTAGGTTTATGTTTTATATCATAAATATATATTTGCTTCTTTATCTACATTTTCACGTATATTTTTGTGAATGTTCTTATGAGTGTAAATAGTACGTATATTGTTTAGTGTTAGTAGTATTTCATTGGGTAGTGGTTTTATTATATATCCAGATATTATTAGTTATAGTTGAATAATATTTCATATGTATTCTTTAATTGTTAGGGTATTTAGTAAGGATTTTTATTTTGTAGTCAGCTCACAATAAAATATTCTCCATGGGTAGAGAATATTCTAAATATTCTAAGAGCACTAATCAATGGACCCGGGCATTCATATACTGATAAATTTAACATGAACGATGTATATGCAATGCCAAATCCTCTCTCTCTCTCTCTCTCTCTCTCTCTCTCTCTCTCTCTCTCTCTTCTCACCTCTCTCTCTCTCTCTCCCATCTCTCTCTCTCTCTCTCTCTCATCTCTCTCTCTCTCTCTCTCTTCTCTCTCTCTCTCTCTCTCTCTCCTCTCTCTCCCTCTCTCTTTAGTTTCTTGCAGTGTCCACTCTCCAGCCAATGTAGAAGCAGCTATGTCATGCTAGACTTCTACAGTATGGATAATTTGATGGGTACAAGGGATAAAGTAGGCTATCTGTGCGTTATATATATGATGTATTGAAATTATATACGTAAGGGATGTGTCACCATAGTAGATGGTGTTTCGTTTGTTTGTTATAGGTTAATATGAAATATGTAGGAGTATAAATTTGGACAAATATGAGGAAATTATACATGTAATAAGGTAAAATGTTTGTGAAACTTTTGTCAATAAACTAATAATAATAATTCTCTCTCTCTCTCTCTCTCTCTCTCTCTCTCTCTCTTCTCTCTCTCTCTCTCTCTCTCTCTCTCTCTCTCTCTCTCTCTCTTCCTCTGTCTCTGTCTCTGTCTCTGTCTCTGTCTCTGTCCTCTCTCTCTCTCTCTCTCTCTCTCTCCCTCTCTCTCTCTCTCCTCCTCTCTCTCCTCTCTCTCTCCTCTCTCTCTCTCTCCTCTCTCTCTCTCTCTCTCTCCTCTCTCTCTCTCTCTCTCTCTCTCTCTCTCTCCTCTCTCCTCTCTCTCTCTCTCTCTCTCTCTTCTCCTCCTCTCTCCTCCTCCTCCTCCTCCAGTTTGGCCTCCTCATCGCTGCGCCGTGGCAGCCATCGAAGCGAGGCTAATATATCGCGACGGAGACACAACCCTCGTTGATATTCCGCCATAATTAAATTAATTACCCTATTGTCACACAGGGAAAAACCTGTGTTGTATTTTTTTTCTTCATTTCACAAAGCACTGGCCAAGGGGAGGGGGGGTTAACATGTTTCTCCGTCCCTTCCATTATTTTGTTTTCCAGTAGTTCGTATGATATAGGCTATTTTTCACTTATTTTTTATTTGTCCATGTGTTCCTCTTTTTCTTTCCTCTTCTAAGTTATTTTCTGTCATATGTGTTTTTTTCCCCTATATAGTTTGTTCACTTTTTTTGTAATTTTGTCACTTTCTCTTTTTCTTTAATCATCTTCATTATCATGCGATTTTTTTTTGTTTCCTACTTTTCCTTTGTCTTCGTTTTGAGTTATGTCCCTTCTTCCCAGCACATATATATTATGTAACTTATAATGTGTCGTGATGCTTGAGTTTTACGTCCTGTACCACTACATTAATACCTTTTACTACTACCACTACTTCCGAGCATGTAAAGGCGACGTAACCAATCTTCTTCGTAGGGGCTAGCAATTTGCGGGCTTTTTGTTACATTAATTGTTTTACTGTCCTATGAGATGTATATATATAAAAAAAGAAATTCACCACCATCACCACTGACCATGCAACCCTCACTACAGGACGTCAAACAACACCCGCATAAACCTGCTACATAACTACAGGTACCACCAACCCATCAAACCCATAGCCACAACCCTTTAAACCCCCCTCTCATTCCCTAGGTATATGAGATACACGCGCTACCATACCCTTGATCCCGTCCCTCCGCCATGCCCTCAGCGACCCCCCACCGCTGCCCAAGACCCTCCTCCAGTCTGGACTGACCGCGCGGGTGAGGGGAAGGGAAGGGTAGTATAGCGTGCCAACATGAGTAATTTAGAGTCTCTTCTCAGGATAGGCACCGAGTATAAAGGGCTATCCAGACGAGCGGGCGTGCCCGGCGGGCAGCGCTGTCGGCGCGCAAAATCTGCCGGGCATGCCCGTGAATGTTGTCCACACGGCAGAGTCAATGAATGGGCGGGGGTGCCCGACGTGCCAGTAGGTTGTTGAGTGCGGTACGATACACCTGGTACCCAGTACTACTGCAAAGAAAGTATTGTGTAGCATAATTATTGTTATGTGTAAAAGTGCTTGATGTGAACCGTGTTACAACGATGTGATAAGTGGGAGGCAAGCCTTCTATGGATTCCCCATGTTCACTTGCGTCTGGCAGCGTCGTAGCTCCTCTAGCCATCGGCCACTGCCTGGTGATTTCGCTCAACGGGAGATCGGGCATTTCGATGGTTTGCCCGTCAACTGTGCGGATGACGGGCATGTCCGCCGATCAGGCCCGCTCGTCTAGATAGGCCTTAAGGAAGGTGGAGGTGGATAGAGGAGAAATACCATGATGATTTCCATCCTCTACGGTTTCTCTCTCTCTACATATTTTTAAGCCATCATGCTGGTGCCTTTCTCTCTCTCTCACTCTTGTGTATAGGGGAAAAGAGAAGGGAAGATAAGGGAAAGATTGTGATAGGAAAGAACATATGGTTGATCTTTGTATTATATAGTATCGTGGCTGATTTGCTAGCCTTTGCCGCTGGTCAATCTCCCCCTCTCCACCCTTCCCCCATTGAGTCCATTTATTATATGGGCCCAAGGGCCCCCCTTTCATCTCTAAGCTAAGTGAGTGTTGGTGAGAAACGATGAAGCGATTCAGACCGCCCTAAGTTTTATCACGGTATATACGAGGGTGTACCGTAGGAGGCTGAGGCACGTGAGGTAATGATGGACCACTTCCACTACTACTGGGTGAATGGAAGGGAAGGGCGAAGAGGGAAAGATTAGATGTGATGGGAAGGGAAGGGTGAGGATACAAGGGGTGAAGAGGGAAGGATGGGATGAGAAGGGAAGACGAGTAGCAATATGCAAAACTGAATAGAACAGCGGTGAGATGTTAAAAAGACCCACAAAAGACTTACTCATAGATTTCCTTCCTTTCACAATACATAAGAGATAGAGAGTGAGAGAGAGAGGAATCCAATATACTACAGTTTTCCCCCTACCTACTTGTATTAAAACTTTTGACGCTTGTTTTTCCCTTTTGTCCCGTCTTTTTACGCCTCGTCCCGTATAAGTTTCCCTTTCAGGACGGTCACACATCTGCCTTTATATCTATTAATTTATTGATGTTATTTTCACCTCGCCCCGTGTTGTGCTTCCCTTTGAAGAAAAAGTGACGGGAGGAGGAAGAAGGAAGGCCTGAAGGAGAAAACATGTGTCAATATTATTATTATTTTTATAATTAATATTATTATTATTATTATTATTAATAGTAGTCGTAGTATCATTATTTTTGTTATTCATAATACTTCGTGTTAGCATCACCACCACAACCCCTACTACTACCTACCTACTGCTATGTAGTTATGTAGCGAGCTTATGCTGTGTTGTTTTGACGTCCTGTAGCGAGGGTTGCATGGTCAGTGGTGATGGTGGTGAATTTCTTTTATATATATATATATATATATATATATATATATATACATCTCAAAGGACAGTAAAAAAAATAATGTAACAAAAAGCCCGCAAGTTGCCAGCCCCTACAAAGAAGATTGGTTACGTCGCCTTTACATGCTCGGAAGTAGTGGTAGTAGTAAAAGGTATTAATGTAGTGGTAAAGGACGTAAAGCACAAGCAACACGACACATTATAAGTTACATAATATATATGTGCTGGGAAGAAGGGACATAACTCAAAACGAAGACAAAGGAGAAGTAAGAAACAGAAAAAAATCGCATGATAATGAAGATGATTAAAGAAAAAGAGAAAGTGACAAAATTAAAAAAAAAATGAACAAACTATATAGGGGAAAAAAACACATATGACAGTAAATAATTAAGAAGAGGAAAGAAAAAGAGGAAAACATGGACAAATTAACAAAAAATTGAAAAATAGGCTATATCACACGAACTACTGGAAAACTAAATAATGGAAAGGACGGAGAAATATGTTAACCAGTTGAGTTGGCCAGTGCTTTGTGAAATGAAGAAAATAAATACAACACATGTTTTTCCCTGTGCGACAATAGGGTGATTAATTTAATTAAGGTGGAAAATCAACGAGGGTGTGTCTCCCGCCGCGATATATTAGCCTCGCTGCGATGGCTACCGCGGAGCGGCGATGAGGAGGCCAGACTGGAGGAGGAGGAGAGAAGAGTTTAAGTGGTACTTGGACGGGGTGGAATAGAAAAGAGTTTGGAGAGAGAGAGAGAGAAAAGAGAGAGAGAGAGAGAGAGAGAGAGAGAGGGAGAGGAGAGGGGAGGGGGAAGAGGAGAGAAAAGGAGAAAAGGAAGGAGAGGGGGAAAAAAATTTATTTGGTATTGCATATACATCGTTCAGGTTAAATTTGTCAGTATATAAATGCCCGGTCCATTGAGTAGTGCTCTTAGAGGACCCATGGAGAATATTTGATTGTGAGTTGACTACAAAATAAAAATCCTTACCAAATACCCTAACAATAAAGAATAATAGGAAATATTATACAACTATAACTAAAATATATGGATATAATAACAACCAACGACCCAAGGGAAATACTAAACAAAAACAATAAAACTACTATTTACACTCATAAGAACATTCATAGAAATATACGTGAAAATCTAGATAAAAAAGAAAATATATATTTATAATCTAAAACATAAACCTAATATATTCACACACGCACAAAAAAAAACTACAAATAATCATCGAACATTTTTTCTTATTTTTGCCTTCAACGAGTTGTTGGTGTTAGCAGATCTGAATTTTTCTGGAAGTTGGTTCCACAGATGCTTTCCCTCTAAAACAAAATACATTGTTGGGCATGACTAGTCCGGAAACGAGGAATGGGGAGTTGGTTAGCATGTCTAGTATTTATATCATGATTTTTTTATTGAAAGCCACGTTGTTAAAAATATGAATAGAGAGTTATACACAAATAAACAGGTTGTAAAGTTTAATGTCGGAGTCTTTAAAAATCTGTATTCACTGAAAAATACTTTTGTGTGATCGTAACGTCCGAGAAAGAAGATGGTTCTTAGAAACTGTTTTTGCATAGCGGAGTGACTATCTATTAATGTTTTATTTGCCTCACCCCATAGAGATGCACAGTATAAAAGATGAAGGGAAACTATTGATAAATATATTTGTTTCAGGGTGTCAATGCTACAGTGTTCAAAAATTTTGTACATTATGCCTATGACCTTCGGATTTTCGTTTTGATTACATCTATTTGTATTGTCCATTTAAGGTTATTGCCAATAACTACACATAAAAATTTTGCTTCCTTAACATAATTTAATGTCTTATTACCGAACTAAATGATGTCATGCTGTTGCATCATATTGGAACAAAAAACAAAAAAATCTTTTTTTTTGAGGTTTATAGTTAATTTTTTACTTTGGATCCAATGTAGTACATGTGTGAGTTCAGTGTTAAATGTGTCATATATACAATTAAGTTTACTGCCTTAAATATACAAGTTGGTGACATCTGTATACAGAAGGAAACGGTACATTACTACAGCGTGTTTTTTGTCATTAATATATAGTTGAAACAAATAGGACCTAATATAGATCCTTGATTGACTCCAGACAGTATTCGTTTTAGTGATGATGAAGAATTGTTGTAAACAGTATAATGTTTTCAATGACTCAGGTAGCTCTCGAACCAATTGTAGGCCTGTCCACGCACACCAAAAATATTTTTTTTTTGCAGCAGAAATGTGATGCGAGATAGTATCAGAGGCCTTTGACAAGTAACAAAACACTGTAACATGATATAATTTTTGAGTCTATTGCATTGTAAATGTGTTGACAAAGATTTTGAATGGCAAGTTCTGTTGAAAATTTAGGTCAAAAATCCAAACTGGGATTCTGATAGCAATGAAGGGTTGAGTGAGTAATCATTAAAGGTAAACTCATTTGTTATCATTATTTCTCAATTTTTTCCCTGAACACTGATAAAAATGACACGGTTTATAATCGGTAGGAAATAATTTTCTTATTTTTTAAATATGGGTACTACTCAAGCAATCTGTAATTTGTGTGGAAATATCCCTCTGTAAAAGATGTATTTATTATATAACTTTGTGAGGGGGATATTTAATTACAGCAATCTTAATTATCTATATGTCTATTTTATCATGACAAGGAGGGGTTTTTTATTTATACTTTTAATTACATTGGACACTTCATCAGGTGAGGTTGGCTGAAGGTACAGTGAAAAAGGGACTGGATCAGGCAATAATTTTTCGAAAGAAAATGGTGGCGTTAGCGAATTTTGTTCAAGATTACTGGCAACGGAACAAAAATGATGATTAAAAAGCTCTGAATTATGCCATTGTTCGTCACTAACCTATTGTTGAAGGTCATTGCTAATGGTAGTTGGGGTCTTTTTCTTGCCAATATGTTATTTATAATTTCCACCTCTTTTTAGTATTGCCTTTGTTTTCCATTTTTTTATCTTTAAAATAATTTTGCTTTGCAGTTCTAATTAAAGATGGTACATATTTCTGTATTTCTTAAGTTTCCAATCATATGTGATAGGCAATTTAGCAGATAATTTTTGTAGTCTGTTTCTCTGTTTAATAGACTTCTTGATAGCTACTGTAATGTAAGGCTTTCCAATATGTTGAGATTAAATTTTAAATTCTATATCATGAAATGTTTATTGTAGGGAATACTAAAATAATCAATATATTTGTTAAACATTTCATTTGTATCTGCAAATTTCTATTTGTTTTCCCAACTGAAATTAGATAAATATATTTTATAGCTATCTACTGCCTCAGCTGGGAAACAATATTTTCTTTAAAATATATCACTGAATTATTTGCATCACCCCTGGACATTGAAACGAACTACAGACAGGAAATGATCACTAGTTACCGTGTAATAATACCACTGTCTCTGTAGTAGTTCATGTTGTTGGTGCCAAATGTGGTCAATGAGGGTTGTGAGGAATGAGTCCTCTGTAGGCTTTGTTATTGTAGGAAAAAGAGATTTGAATATAATAAGTGGGTTAAGTCCTTTACATAGTTCTCCTTTTTTTTTACCAAATTAATATTGAAATATCACATTACATAAACGGGTGTAGTAGCAGTAGGACAAATAAAGGATAAACTCTAAAGATGTAAGAAATTCAACAAAAGTAGAATTAGGTCTGTAAAGCATCCCAATAATATCAGTAGACTCATCACTAAATTTTTTGGGAAAAAAAATTTCCATATGTCGAAGCTGAAGTGAAACATTCTCTATTACAAAACCTTGAAGAGGATTCCGTAGATAAATCGCCCACACCACCACCTGCTTTTGTTTTTGTTGTTGAAAAAATGAGTTGTATTCATTATGGAGATATAGATTACAAATGTGTTTATTGAGACGAGGGTTTTACACAATCCAATTAAATCAGATTTGACTTAAATATGTCTAAACACTGATTACAAAAATATTATAAATGAAGTGGTACACTGCTGATAAATTGTTATGAAATAATGTTGAGATTTTCATCTGATAAAATAAATTGTGTATCAAATTCATCAACAAATAGATAACTGTATGATGGCTTTACATAATTGAAGTTATCGTCCAGATCAATGCCATCATTACTAGACTCGTACATTTTAAAAATTCATGTTATCTATTACATTAAAAGGAAAATTATTTAAAATTATCGCATTAGCGTTTTCATTATTTATAGGAAATTGATTAAGAGCAAACATCGTTAAGACTATAATATTAGTTAAATTTTGATATTTACACTTACTACTTATCAATATTACTTCTTTGATGCATGTGTGATGTTTTTTCTCGCTGTTAAGTGCCTTCGCTGGTGAGGTCCGCGCTCCTCCTCACCTGTCGCTTGGACCATCACGCCAGCAGCACCAGCACGGACAGCACTCCCTCCATTTGCACCGGTAGATCCATCAGCAGCTCCCCGGGACCGGCACCACCAATAGCACCAAAATCGGCAACCACCAGTAGCACCAGCATCAGCAGCGCTATTAGCAACAGAACCGACAGCGCTACTGACAGACCACCATCAGCAGCAATCTCGGCAGCAACAGCACCGACAGCGCCACCGACAGCACCACCATCAGCAGCAATCTCGGGAGCACCCCCAGTGGCAACCGGCAACACCACGACAGCACCACCATCAGCAGCAATCTCGGCAGAACCCCCAGCGCACCGGTACAAGGAAAATATCTCGAAAATAACTTGAGACTTATGAATGTATTGGCAGTGTATAATCAGATATAATTCCTGGAGCAATATTCATGTGGAAATAGCCGATTCCCTTGCAGCCAGATTCCCTTGCAATTTTTTTTGTGCTGTTTGTGGGTGTGGTGTGTGTGTTGTGTGGAGAGAGAGATAGAGAAAAAGAGAGAGAGAGAGAGAGAGAGAGAGAGAGAGAGAGAGAGGGGAGAGAGAGAGAGAGAGAGAGAGAGAAAAGGGGAGAGAGAGAGAGAGAGAAGAGAGAGAGAGAGAGAGAGAAAAGAGAGAGAGAGAGAGAGAGAGAGAGAGAGAGAGAGAGAGAGAGAGAGAGAGAGAGAAGGGAAGAGGGAGAGAGAGAGAGAGAGAGAGAGAGAGGGGAGAGAGAGAAGAGAGAGAGAGTATTTTAGTGGTGGAATGTAGGTCTCAGTGGCTCGACACGAGAGTTTCCCAAAAATCACCACCAAACAGTCTCCTTACTTGAGTCCAGGTGTAGCTGGTCTCCTATATTATTTATTGTTGATTTTACCGAACATTCCTGTGAGCTCTGCCCAAGGAATGTCTCTGGGGCGGAGAACTGTTTTGGTGATAACCTCCCCGAGGAGGCGTGACACAGGCTATTCCTCTCATTGCATGGAATGTTTCATGGCCTGTTAATGTAGATACATTAAAGTCCGCATTGTCAAAAACAAATTGTGTGCTTTGAAACCTTTTCCCGGAAAATATTTTGTGCTTTTGTTTTCTGGAGAAATTGCATTAGTTACATTTTGTCAATGTATGATTTTCGCTTTTAATGGGAGATGAATACTGAGCAAT
>JACEEZ010018891.1:172500-179101 GCA_016584305.1 Chionoecetes opilio | reverse complement strand
TTCCCTATAGAAATTGGGAGGAAGAGGCGTAAGCGAGCAGGGTTTAGATCTTCTAATTTTGTACTTTTTCATAATATTTTTAAATTATTTTTCTGTGTTATTTGTTACTTTTTCCGTGATTTTCCTTTTTACCTTTTTTTAACCTCGACTTTTTCATTTTTACCTTTTTCTTTTACTTCTTACTTCTTTTTACCTTGAACCTAACCTTTTACCTTACTTTTCCTTTTTTATATTTAAGAAGATAGTTTTGGGACTATTTTGGTTCGTATATAGTTTTATTTTCATGTGTTTTTTCATTATTCTTTTGTATTTTTTCATCATTAAAGATCGTTTGTTTTGCGTTGTTTCTTTTAATTAATTTTTTGGGACTTTATATATATATATATATATATATATTATATATTTATATATATATATATATATACTATATTTTATATATATTATATATATATATATTTTATATATTGTCTTTCTTTCCATATATGATTTTCTCTGTTAGTCAAATCTCTATCTAAGTTATTTTCATTTCCCTTTTTCTAATATATTGCAGAACTAGTTTTATTCATATATTTCGCGCTTTCAATTTATTTCATATTTTACCCAAAGAGTATTTCGGATTTCATTTTCAATCTTCGCCACGACATTTTTTTTGAACATATATTCCTTTTATTTTCACCTTTTGCATCGGTCGTTTTTATTTTCAGATTTTCATATTTGTCGAAAAAACTTGAAAAAAGAGAGAAAGAAAGAAAAAAGAAAAAAAAATTAAATAAGTGAGGAGAAAAAGAAAGAGGAGAGAGAGAGAGAGGATAGATAAGAGAGAGAGAGAGAAGAGAGAGAGAGAGAGAGAGAGAGAGAGAGAGAGAGAGACTTGAGGTCTTCAATTAATCTCTTTGTGTTCCATTCTCCTTTTGTTTACTCCTTGAAGGGCCAGAAATTCTCCAACTCTAAAACTTCAATGTTTTATTTTACTATATTTTGTTTACTTTTAATCCTTTTTTTTATTCTGTGTTCATCATTCTTTATTTTTTTTTGAATTTGTTTCCATTATTTTCATATTTGTGTTCCATCATTCTTTATATTTTTCGTTTTGTCAAATTATTTTCATATTTGTGTTCTATCATTATTTATTTTAACTTTTTATGCATTTTTTCATATTTCTGTTCTATCATTTTTTTTTCCGTTTTTTATTCAAATGTGTGTAGTGCTTTTCCCTTTCTTTTCTTTTTTTATATTTAAACAGTCATTTTTTTCTTCGGTTGCAATCTTTTATTAGTTTTTTTCGTTTCTTGTTTGTGTTGGTTTTACTTTCTATTTCTTTTTATTTTACACCCGAGATTTTTATTCGAAAGTTTTTTTTTTTTCTTTTCATTTGTTTTTTACCGGACGATTTTTATATTTACTTTTCCTTCAAATGTTTTATGAATGACTTTCTGGTTTCCACTTTGAAACTATTATATTCTCTCTCTCTCTCTCTTTTCTACAATTTTTCTTTCTGCTCTCTTTTTTTTAAAGTTTTTTCGACAAATATGAAAATATGAATACAAAAAACCCATGCAGAAGCTGAAAATAAAGGAAAATGGCAGTCGAAAATAGAAAATAATATCCCAAATACTTAGGGGGGATTTTTTTTTTTTTTCTTCTCTCTCTTTTTTTCTCTCTTTTCTCTTTCTCTCTCCTTCTCTCCTCTCCCTTTTCTCTTCCCCTCTCCTCTCTCTCTCTTCTCTCTCTCTCCTCTCTCTTCTCTCTCTCTCTCTCTCTCTCTATCTCTCTCTTTTTTTATTTCCCTCCATTTTTAAAAAACCAACAATTTTTTAACTCAAGCGACGTGTTGCATAAATTAATGGCGGACAATATTCTCGAAATGCAAAACAGAAGAAAAAATGGGCTTTGTGTGGTCATTTTTCTCACAACATTTATTAATCAACGTTTTTTAAAACCCTCAACCCTCACACATCATTACCATTAAAGATGTAGCCAGAGATAGTCATTTCAAAAGGTTGTGTGGGTTTGTGTGGGGGGTGGTGGTGGGTTTGTGTTTTTGTGTGGGGTTTTTTTGTGGAAGGTTGAATTGTTTGGGGTGTGGTTGTGTGTGTGTTGTAGAGAGAGAAAGTGGTTTTTTTTAGTGTGTGTGTTTGTGTTTTTGGGCGTTATGTGTGTGTGTTTTTGTGAAGTGTTAAAGGTTGTGTGTGTGTTGTGCGGAAGAGAAGTTGTGTGTGTGTTTGTATGTGTGGTGTGTGGTGTGTGTTATGTGGGGTGGGTTTTGGTGTGTGTGTGTGTGTGGTTGTGTGTGTTTTTTGTTGTGTGTGTGTGTGTTGTGGGTTTTGTGGGTGTGTGTCTGGTTGTGTGGGACTTGTGTGTGGTTTTGGGTTTTGTGGGGTGTGTTGGTGTGTGTGGGGTTTTTTTTGGGGTGTTGGGGTGTGGGGGTGGGGTTTTTGTGTTTTTGGGGTGTGGTTGGTGTGTGTTTTGTGTGTGTGTGGGTGTTTGTGATTGGGGGTGTGGTGGTTTATGTATGTGTGTGTGTGTGTGGTGTGGGGTGTGGTGTGTGTGTGTGTTGGTGTGACTGTGTGTGTGTGTTTGTGACGTGTGTGTGGTGTTATTGTGTGGTGTGGGTTTATGTTGGGGGGGTGGTGGTTTATTATGGTGTGTGTGGGTGTGTGTGTGTTGGGGGTGTGTAGTGTGTGTTTTTATGTGTGTGTGTGTGTGTGTGTGTGTGGGTGTGTGTGTGTGTGTGTGTGTGTGTGTGTTGTGTGTGTGTGTGTGTGTGTGTTTTATGTAGGGTGTGTGTGTGTGTTGGGTGTGTGTGTGTTTTGTGTGGTGTGTGTGTGGGGTGTGTTGGGGTGTGTGTGGAACAGAGTGTTGGGAAGCAAAACAAAATATTCTGACAAAGGAAAAGCCGTGGCCCCCAAATTGAAGGCGAGCTGACAGATTTTCATTTTTCTTTATTCTATTTTTCCCCGCCCCCCCCCCCCCCAAAAAAAAGTATTGCAAATATGTAGAAAATTTACTTTTTTCCATTGAACCAAAAAAGGAAACCTAATATTTTCTTATTATATTTTTTTTACTTTTTCGTTCCCCATAAAAGTTGTAAATAAAAAGATTGATTCTATTTCCCTGCAACAACTTTTTATTCAATTTTTTTCGTTCCTCATAAAGATTTTATATTAAGAAAGATTTACTTTATTTCCCTTCAACAAAAAACAATAAAATTTTGACACCTAGTATGATTTCCTGTGAGAAAAAAAATGTACTGTAAATCATGGGTAAAATATATAAGGCATAGAAACTAACATATGTAACATTGTGGTTTGTTAGAAGTTGACATTTGTATAAAGTTTGTATAAATTTATTTGTATAAAGTTTGTATAAAGTATTTGTATAAAGTTTGTATAAAGTATTTGTATAAAGTTTGTATAAAGTATTTGTATAGAGTTTGTATAAAGTTGACAGAAGCTAAGGGAGGAAAAACGTACAAGTTGGCAAGGCAAGTGATGGATGGCGATGGGAATAAAAGGTACAAAGTATAGGGGGGAAGGCAGGGGGCGTGGCTTTCTGAGCAAGTTGAACGTAAAATTTACTATAGTTACAACATGTTAAGCGTGCGTGTCACAACAACTTACTAGCGACCAGGTGCTGATGAAGAATTATATATACATGTGAATAAGAGTCGTCCACAAGTGTAGTTAGGTAAGTAGGTTAGGTAGGCGTTGTATTTAGGGATTAAAAGTATGATTGTATATTAACAGAAGAAAAAACATGAAGCTTCTCAAATAAGTAAAAACAACAGACACGAGAATTGAACTTTATCGTAAGGTGCTGTTCTAAAAAAAAATATGGAGGGATGGATGGTTATTTTATATTGAAAATTACTTTGTTTATGGGTAACGATAATGGTAAGGAAAGTTTATTGATGATGTAGCAGGAATAATTATAGAAGCATCGATGTTATGTATAAGTTCAAGTGCTGCATTTGAACCATAAAAATTAATTGACATGATGATGGCGTTAATTTTGTTTTCAAAGTATCCACCTTGCGAGCTGTTTGATGTATATGTGTAGTTGTATAGAGTAAAATTATTCTTTGAAAAATATATTATCAACTTTCCTATAAATATTATCTAAAATTTTGATATCCTTTCAATTTTCTTGTATATGGTCATGTAGTTGTATAGAGTAAACATATTCTTAAAAAAACAAAAATGTATCAACTTTACTATATAAATGTGCATCTTAATTATATTTTGATAACCTTTCACGGTAAACAGACAGACTTATCCATCAACAACAACATGACCTCAATTATTATGCTGTGAAAAAAAATCAACCTACTATAAATCTGATCTGAAATTTAGACAACCTTTCATCGATAATTATTAAACAAACTATCCATCCATAACAACATGAGCTCATTAATTATGCATAACCCAGGATAAGAGGCAAAGCATTAATGAGTATTAGCAGGCATTATAGCAGCAGAATATTTAATGAAAGGCGATGCAAATGCGAGTAAAGCCTTTGAGTTGACAAGCAGCTTACCTCAACTACCTGACGGCGCACACAAAGGACCTGATTGACCCGCCCTTACGAGGACCTGAGCCTCGACGCCCTCCACAACACTGCTGACGAAGGGAAGTTGGCTTAAGTGACAAGAGCGAAATTAGGGGGAAAGTGTGATAAAGGGTGATTTTAAGGTGAAAAGGGGTGAGTTTAAGTTGATAAAGGTGAATTTAGTTTTTTTGAGTTGTGAGTTTTGAGAATTTTGAGTTTAGGTTGATTATAGGGTGAAATAGGAGGGAGTTTAGGGTGAAAAAGGGTGACTTTAGGGTGAAATAGGGTGATGTGAGGGTGATAAAGGGTGAAAATGGTAAGTTTAGGGTGATAAAGGGTGAGTTTAGGGTGAAAACGGGTGTCTAGGTGAAAAAAGAGTAAGTTTAGGGTGAAAAGAGGGGTTTAGGTTGGCAAGGGTGAAAAAGGATAATTTTAGGGTGACAAAGAGTGAAAAATGGTAAGTTTAGGGTGACAAAATGATCTTACTTGAGAGAGTGTTGTGGGGCCTCTTGCTTCCACACAGCCTCTTAGCGCCCTCTATCCTTCCTTTGTGGCTCCGGCGTTTGAGGGGAAAGTGCAGGGGAGTGCGTCAAGGCGTGGGTCCTGCTAAATAGTTCAGGACTTATGGGAGGATGTATGTGTGTGTGTGTGTGTGTGTCCTCTTCTCTCTCTCTCTCTTTCTCTCTCTCTCTCTCTCCTTTCTCTCTCTCTCTCTCTCTCTCTCCTCTCTCTCTCTCTCTCTCTCCCCTCTCTCTCTCTCTCTCTCTCTCTCAATCTCTCTTATCTCAGGATTCAGTGCGATATCAGTGAACGTAAGAGCATAAATGTACAATATTTCAAGGTCATACATTCGTAGTCAAAGAAAATATGTAAAATAATGACTATTGTTACGTTCCTGGTGGATTTAGAGAGAGAAGAGAGAGAGAGAGAGAGAGAGAGAGAGAGAGAGAGAGAGAGAAGTGTGGAGTAGGGGGTGCTCAGGTGGAATAGAAGTGGATAAATGATGACAAAAGTTGTGAGTGAAGCATTGTTTGATGCGTGAGTGAGGGTAATTGGAAGGCAGTCAAGTTGTTCGGCTGTGTTGCTTGCGTTGCTTGTGCTGTTGTGTTGCTTGTGTTGCTGCAGAACGGTGGTAATGGTGTGCGTGGTTGTTGTAGTGGCGGAGAATGTGTTGACTGTATTGCGGTTGTAGGAGTAGTAGTAGTAGTTGTTGTAGTTGTAGATAGTGTTTTTTGATGGTAATGGTGATACTGGTGGTGTTAATGTAGCTGTAGTAGGAGAAATAGTAGTAGTAGTAGTAGTAATTGTTGTGGTTGTAGTAGTAGTAGCAGTAATAGTAGTTGTTGTGATGGTCGTAGTGTATACGTATAAAGAAAATAAGAGTGAAAAAAAAGTATCATGTGCAATTTTCTTAACAGAGAAATCAGAGTAAAAAGAAATGATCATATTCACTTTTCTAATCAGCCAACTTTCCTCCAGCTAAATTCTTTTTTGTTTTTGGTTTTTAGTTGTTTAGTTTAGTTTTGTGTTTTATTCTAAACTGCATAACTATATAATCCAGTTTGCTTGAGTCTCAGCTAATCTCTCGAGAGTGAGGGCTTGACTTAATCTAAGCATGGCCCGTTACAGTGTGCTTGCATCCGTCTATCTATCTCGCGTTATCTCTCTAACTATCTATCTCGTGCTATCTCTATCTATCGTATCATTGCGTTGAGTCTGCTTTGGTGTATTAAGAGTTTCTTTGTCCTTCGCTGCACCGATAAGTTCTATAAGGTGTTGGGTGTTGAGGCAAAACTGGAGTAAGGCATTCTCACCCAACACCCAACACCTCAGCCAATTCCGTGCGTTCGAAGGGGGGAGTGAAGGGGCCACATTTCGCCAACTTCGTGCGGCGAGTATAGTCTGGTCTGGTCTCCCTTGGGTCTCTGAGGATATAGTGGCAGCGTGTTCCCCAGCCAGGCCAGTGTCGCCCTTCCATTACCCAAGACAAACATTACAACCCCACCGCTCTGAAAGGAAGGTTAAGGGATGAAGATGAAGAGAGCGAGTTTAG
>JACEEZ010018891.1:122500-167500 GCA_016584305.1 Chionoecetes opilio | reverse complement strand
GTCCCGCGTGTCCTGTCGGTCGATGCCACTTCGTATATCCATTTATCTGTCCAAAGTTGTCGGGGATTGACTTGTTGAGGAAGGTCTCTACTGCCGCAACGATGTCCGGGTTTGTGAGGGATCACGTGAGTGTTAATCAGGTCCTCGATGTGGTTTGGGGGGCCCTTTGACCTTTGGCAGATAAAATGGTGATGTGATCGCGGGACTTACTGGCGACCATAGTTCCAGGCCGGTTTGGACTATGGGTCGACGGTGGTGAGTGTTTTTATTGGGCAGGATATGGTGAAGCGGGTATGGTTTGGTGTGTGGGTCTGTTGTCCTGATGCTGAAGCCCAGTTGCTGGTGGAGGCTGGGGTGACGGAGAGGGCAGGAGTAGGAGAAGTAGGAGTGAGGAAGCGGCTGAGTGTCTGAACAAGGAGGGCGTTGTTCTGTGCCTGATCGGTTGAGATCTTGTCAAAGAACTATCTTGTCTCTCCTGCGTGATGCGAGTATGACACTCTTTAACAGAATGTCCTGTACGTAGACAATAGCTGCACTTAATTTTTCCCTTTGTCAGTTTTTCAGAATTTCCCCTTGGCCTGCAGTGTTGGCAGAAGGCTCTATCCTGGTTATGGTATATGGGGCGAGATGGGGCAGAGTTACCTGAAGGATATTTTTGTATTTGGCCTCTATTTCTTTGATTGTTGTCGTGTTGCTACGTGTTTCTAATGGAGTTACTGGGTGCTGGCACAGCAGGCCTGGACACACCCAGCAACGGCGGGATGGAGGCTGGGGTGGAAGTAGCTTGGGTGGTAGTAGCCGGGGGTCTGGTAGACTGGATGCCAGTGGCCGGGATACTAGTAGTCGGAGCAGCCTGGGTAGCAAGTTAGGAGCAGCCTGGGTAGCAAGTTAGGAGCAGCCTGGGTAGCAGCAGACGTAGTAGTAGCCAGAGTTCGAGGCGGCTGATTGGGGCCAGACGGACGAGTGTTGGTAGCCTTTAGTTGTTGAGGCTTGCCTGAAGTCCACCAATTTGCTGTTATGTTATAAGTTGCTACTTTTCTATTCCACTCCTCGTCGATTCTGTGTGGTATAGCGGTGGTAGCGATCGACCTTACGTCGATTTCTTCTATGCTTGATTTTGTGGCACAGATGTTATCAATGAAGTTCAGGACGGTTACAACAGCGTCCCTCTTATCTGCCAAGGTATGAGAGGTGGTCTCCAAGTAATTGATGATGTTTTACTTCCTGGCGAGCTCCACTCTTAGCTGCCGGATTATCTCCACGAGTTCCCTAGGCTCTAATTGGAGCAGATCTGCGTAGTCAGAGTCAGAATCATCTACAGTAGGTGATTCAGGGATGTTAGCAACATCCTGGTGGAGGGTCTGCTACGGCTTCCCGGTAGACCACAAAGGGGGAGAGATATCCGCAGCCGTACGCAAAGCGCTGGGCCTCACCGAATTCAAGCGTTGTGTTTGAGCCGAGACAAAGGGGGTGTGAACGATGTTTGGGGCAGTCAACTGCAGTTGTACAGGGAATGACTTCCGTGTTGGCGGTTTATTTTGCCGCAAACCGCACACCATCTAACAAGGCAGTATCCAGGGGAAACCTGTGGGGCGTGCAATGAGCTGGTGGTGACTCACATCTCCTTCATAGTCACGGGTGGAGGTGTGACGAGGTGGCAGTCACGGGTTGGGGGTGTGGGCGAGGTGGCCCGTCACGGGTGGAGGTGTGACGAGGTGGCAGTCACGGGTGGCACAGTAATGGGTTTGGGGGGTTTTGACAGAGGTGGCAGTCACGGGGTGGGGTTGTGTGACGAGGTGGCAGTCACGGGTGGCAGTCACGGTGGTGGTGTGACGAGGTGGCAGTCACGGGTTGGTGGTGTGACGAGGGGGGGCAGTCACGGGTGGTGTGTGGGCGACGGTGGCAGTCACGGGTGGAGGGGGTGACGAAGGTGGCAGTCACGGGTGGTGGTGTGACGAGGTGGCAAATGCGGTGGTGGTGTGACGAGGTGGCAGTCACGGGGGTGGTGTGACGAGGTGGCAGTCACGGTGGTGTGGTGTGCCGAGGTGGCAGTCACGGGCAGTGGGTTTTGACCCAGGGTGGCAGTCACGGGTGGTGGTGTGACGAGGTGGCCCGTCACGGGTGGAGGTGTGACGAGGTGGCAGTCAAAGGGTGGTGGTGTGACGAGGTGGCAGTGGGGGGTGGAGGTGTGGGCGAGGTGGCAGTCACGGGTGGTGGTTGTGACGAGGTGGCAGTCACGGGTGGTGGTGTGGGCGAGGTGGCAGTCACGGGTGGTGGTGTGACGAGGTGGCAGTCACGGGTGGCAGTCACGGGTGGTGGTGTGACGAGGTGCACCGCGAGTCACGGGTGGTGTGGTGTTTTGGAGTAACAAAATACGGGTGGGGTGGTGGGGGGACGTGCGCGCGCCCCTCTCTCTCTCTCCTCTCGCTCTCGCTCTCGCTCTCGCTCTCTCTCTCTCTCTCTCTCTCTCTCTCTCTCTCTCTCTCTCTCCTCTCTCTCTCTCTCTCTCTCTCTCCTCTCTCAAAATTGATCCTTCCGTTTTAAAAATACGGAGCTTGACAAAATTGCATCCCGGGGAACGATACTCAAATGGAGGGGGAAGTTGGGGGAGGGAATGGGGGAAGAGAGAAGAAGAGGGGGAGGGAAGGGGAGAAATAGGGAAGGGGAAAGGGAGAAGGAGGGAAAAAGGAGGGATGTCCCATTGTCCCTATCCTTTAACTTGAGTGTGGGAGTGAGAAGGGAAAGGGAGAAGTTTTTTTTAGAGGGATAAGTGTGTGTGTTTTTTTTTTTTTTTTGTGAGAGAGAGGAGAGGGGAGAGAGGAGAGAGAGAGAAGAGAGAGAGAAGAAGAGAGAGAGAGAGAGGGGGGGAGGAGAGGGAGAGGAGAGTGGAGAGAGGGAAGAAGAGAGAGAGAAAGATGACTCCCCAGTGGAATCAAGAAATTGGGGTGATAGTAAAAAAACGCGGGGAGACACAAAGAATGAAAAAAAAGTTGGGTGTTCCCCCCCCGAAAACTCAGCTCGTTTTGGTTAAAAAAAAAAAAATTTGAAGCTTCACGAGGCAACTTGAGCTGCTTGACGTACTCGCTGCTTCAAGGAATACAAGATTTTGTTATTAATTTGTATTTATTTTTTTTCGTGTTGAGGTTTTTTGGGATGGAAACCTTTCACCTGTGGAGTATATTGGAGAGAACGAGGGGGAGAGAGAGAGAGAGAGAGAGAGGGAAGAAGGAGGGGGAGAGGGGGAGAGAGAGAGAGGAGGAGAGAGAGAGAGAGAGAGACGAGAGGAGACAGAGAAGAGAAAAGAGAGGAGAGAGGGGATGAGAGAGGAGAGAGAGATGAGAAGAGAGAGAGAAGAGAAGGGGAAAAGAGAGACAAAAAAAAACCATCAGCTTCATGAGAGTAGGTTCAACTTTTTCAGCAGTCGAGTTTTTTTTTCTCTCCTCTTCTTCTCTCTCCTCCTCTCTCTCTCCCCCTCTCTTCTTCTCTCCTCTCTCTCTCTCTCTCCCCTCCCCTCCCTTCTCTCTCCTCTCTCTCATTACCAACACACCAATTACTCTACCTACTACAGCTGGCAAAGTCATTGGATACATAATTGGAGACAAACTGTTACTTTACCTCGCTTTTAATTTTCTCATTAGCGACTCTTTAAAAAGGAAATGCTCGTTATAGTCCGACCCTATTGCACGTTTTTTTTTCTTCCTTAATATTAGAACTTGTTGGACCTATTAGGAGTAGTTTCTTAATACGAAATTTGAGTTTTTTTGGGGGGTTTAAACTCCCACAAGTTTGGATGGGAGGGGAATGTGTACAAATATCAGTGTTTTTAGTAAGAAATTTTGGTTTTATAGTAAAAAATTGATGTTTTCCAGTAAGAAATTGATGTTTTACAGTGAGAAATTTATGTTTATAGTAAGAAATCGATGTTTTTAGTTGGAAAATAGGTAGTTATAGTAAGACATTGGTGTTTCATAGTAGGAAATAGGTAGTTATAGTAAGAAATGTGTTTTATAGTAGGCAATGTGTTTATAGTAAGAAATCGGTTTTTTATAATAAGCAAGTGGTGTTTTTAGTAAGTTTTTTTTTTCAATCACGTGTTAAGAAGAACTATACATAAATTTCAAAACAAGGTTAAGATGAAACAAGTTTACTAAATAACCAATTTATATAGATTGAAGGACGAACAAATGCATAAAAACATACCTTTATACGTAGTAATTATGAGAACTGATATTCTGTCAAGCTACATAATCACACCTTAATCCCCTGACTCCCACAACGTAATTTCATTGTAATTTGGATACCATTAGACAATTTTTAGTGAATATAAGCAATAGTTTAATAGATATGACCTGCTTAGTATCTTTGTCCACTAGTTAATTTGGCATATTCAGTTAATTTTCGTAATTTTATGGCTAACAACACAGTTTTATATAGCAAAGGAAAGATCTGGGCGTGAAGGGGTTAATTAATGAAAATATGAATAGATTATGAACACTAACTTAAGTTTCAGCCTAACTTATCTACCTTTTTAAGCCATTTATGTGATTAATAACTGTTTGAATAAAAGAAGAAAAATAAAAAAAACGAAATGAAGCACCTTTATCTTGCTCATTCTATCGGTGTTTCCCAAGGATATCATCTTGAGAACGATACCTATTATATTTCTTATTATTCAATAAACAATATAAAACTACGATTGCTTCAACTCCTTTGTCCAATTAGCGTTGTGTTTGCAGCCGTCTCGTTATATACGTGTTGAGACAGGCTGGAATATTATTGTGCTCCAAACATTTCCTATCACCGAAGAGAGAGAGAGAGAGAGAGAGAGAGAGAGAGAGAGAGAGAGAGAGAGAGAGAGAGAGAGAGAGAGAGAGAGAGAGAGAGAGAGAGAGAGAGAGAGAGAGAGAGAGAGAGAGAGAGAGAGATCAGATCAGATCAAAACGTATATTGTGAATAATGTACACATTATACATAATACATATATAATTAAGGGTACAAAATAGACAAAGGGCGCACCCCCCATGAAAGTAGAGAGAGAGAGAGAGAGAGAGAGAGAGAGAGAGAGAATGCAGGTTAAAGTTTCAGCTTCAGACACGAATTGGAGGAGTGTTTCGAATCACGCTTCACTGGTTGTCAGGTTGTGTGTGTGTGTGTGTGTGTGTTGTTTTTGTTATTGTTGTTGTTGTTGTTGTTGTTGTTGTTGACATGTTGAAGGCTGGGAAGAATGAGGAGACTGAATAGGTAGAAATCCTGACCTGTAATTATTTGTTATATATTCATTGTTATTATTGTATTATTGTTATTGTTAGTATGGTATTTATTCTGAACTATAAATATTAGTGACTTTATAAGAGCTTCACTTTTTTCTGTTTCTTACCACTGTTTTTTCTTTCTTTTTCAGGAGGTGAGTGGGAGAGAATCTGGCACGTAAATATAAAAATATGAATATATTATGATATGTAAAGATATGAATAGATTTTGATATGTAAAAATATGAATAGATTATGAAATGTAAAAATATGAATAGATTTTGATATGTAAAAATATGAATAGATTATGATATGTAAAAATATGAATAGATTATGATATGTAAAAATATGAATAGATTATGAACACTTACTGCCTAACTTATCTACCTTTTAAGCCATTTATGTGATTAATAACTTTAAATAAAAAAAAGAAAAAAAGAAAAGAAATGAAAGCACCATTATCTTATTCATTCTATCTAGCACAACCGTTAAGCGCAGATACCATATAGAATTGTGCACAAAGTGATAAAAGCATGAAATTTTCCACATTATATCTTTAGACCCAAGTAATCATTTTCAGATGAAGAACAACCTTGAGGGTCTCCTCCGGTGACCTTGGATGACCTTCAAATTCTAGGTCACGGGTAAACATTATTTTAGGGAAAGAAATGTCTGTCAAGGCTATTATCTTTTATATAACCTTGGTAACATATTGAAAAACACCTAGGCATCTTAAGGTTGTAGTTCTCAAGGTGACCTTGAGTGATCTTTAAGGGTCAAGGTCAAGGTCATACTGATATGCAATGTATTAACTGCTTTAGGGAAGGATTAATTGCTCCGTAAAGTTATGTATTGTGTTGAGTGCTGCTGCACCCTGTATGATGCCATGCTTAGTTTCTCAACCAGTGAACAGATATAATAATTATCCTGATAATCAGAATGTTCCTATTATTATTATTATTATTATTATTTCTATTATTTTTTTATTTTTTATTTTTACAATTGTGCCTATAGCGCCTGTAGGCAGTGGTGACCCAGGGGCTCGGATGGTAGACTCTGGAGGTCCCCTTGAGGGCTGTGATGGTTGGCCCTCGCCCGTGGTGGCGCAGGCAGGATTTTTATAGTGACGCCTGTGATTCGAGGCTCATGCCACCCCCCTGTGTCCTCCGATGCACTCGCAGTCGAAGTTAGAGTTAATGGACAGGGCATGTGGGTGTTCTTAGACCACTCAACGGTGCAAAAAGGTTCTGCTTTTCGTCGGGGATCGAACTTGGGTCACCAAGAACGCCAGTCGGAGACGCTAACCACTCTGTTACCGCCTCCCTATTATGAATAACAATCATGTTTTTATGTTACAGATGTGAACGGGTCTCACTATAGTTTTCTTCTCCAAGAAACCCAAGCCTTCAAGTAGGTGTTGGAACATTGCAAGGCTGCCATCATGTCCTTGAAGAGATTTATGATGATAGATAGTTCACACCCAAAGGGAGCAAAGTACCAAAAGACTTCTGTCACTGACTGGGGACTATGTGTACTGTGCCAGTCTGACACTGAGGAAGCCACATCAAATCCAGGCAAATGTAAGAACCCATAAACCAGAGGCATTTGCTACTCAACCTTGGAAAAAGACTTGCTAGAGTTCCAAGAAAAGGATTGTTTGCCTCTTCAAATTGATTTCAGCAGACTAGATGACGGTTCTGGCATTGCACCCACAATTGATTGACAATGTTGATTGATATGTTGGATTGACATGTTGAGTAACGGCCCCAACGATGCCAATAGCATGCTTGAACATTGCTAGGGTGTGAGCGTTCTCCAGAAACATGGGCAACATTGCAGTGATAGCTGAAGGCGGGATGTCAGCTTCCTGAAGACTGGCATGGTAGACAGCCCAAGTCAGCCATTCTTCACCTGGTTTCTCCTTATCCAGAGAAGCAGACACTTTCTTTAGCCACCCAAACTCACATTCTCGACCCTGGACCATAGTTTCCATGCTGGTTGGTTGGACGGGGGCTTGAAGTGAAGGCACTTTGAGCTGTTTTGTCTTTGAGGCAACAGGTGGTACTTCTCTGTAACTATGGTGGAAGAGCACCAATTGTACTCACAGATGTGGCCTGGCCGATGTTCAGCACACCACTATCATCTAGACAGTACAGTGTTGGATGTTGGATGGCTGAAATGGCTGTGCCATGGAAGGAACCATGTGCTGTTGATGAACTCGGATTATGGTCAATGTTGTCAACAGCACAGGTTGTGAATAGGCCCTGTCGCAGCCTTGGTGGGCACACCACTTGCTCCATTTCAAACCTCCTCAACACACCATTAGCCATGTCAGCAGTCAGTTGCAAAAGGCGGTCATAGGATACACAGAAACCCAGGTGGAACAAAGTATGTACAAGGTTGCGGCTGCGGGTGAGTGCATGACACTTCATGGCCAAGTAGATGGTGATAGGTGTCTCCCGGTGCCGGTTATGTCTGACACTGGTACAAATATAAGTGGAGGAACTTCCTGGTGCTCGAGGTTTGCAGTGATTAACCGGAGTGGTTGAGGGGAGTTTATCCAAAGGAGAAGCGAGCATCTTCCGTAGGTGGTTTATTCTAAAGAACAGAGATATGCCGGACCACCAGCGGAGGGCTGGTGTTAGCGGTCCGGTTACAGGGCAACGACTAGTTACATGGTATGCCTGGAGGGCGGTGCACTGTTGCCACATCGTGGCGCAGTTCCCATATAACAATATGTGTGTATTAGGAGGCGTGCATTTATGTAGGTGTGACTGTCTGGTTATATTCACATATCCACACCTCCCTCCCCCTTCACGCTCGTAGCGCTAGTCTCGAGCGGACTCCTTTTCTTTGAGCCTCTTAGAACGGCGCGGGGTCACAGGGGGGTGAATGAAAGGGGACGTGATTTTCTCGTCCGAGCAAGGGGACACAGGGATGTGGGGGAGGGTGTCGTCACTAGGGGTTGGAACGGGTCGGAGGAAACGGCGGTTTCGCCACCAGACGCGCCCACTAGGGAGACGCACCTCGAAGTCCCTGGTCGTGCCGCAGCCCATAACAACCCCGACCTTGTCCCAGCGGTGTGATGTCGGGTCCTGGACACGGACGGTCTGGCCGACACACAGCCTGGGTAGGGGGCGGGCATGCTGGTCGTACTGAGCCTTGACCTGCTCAGCACGGGCGACAGCTCGGCGATCACAGTCCTCTGTGCGGGCCTGCCACTCCTCCGAGAAGGACTCAGGATGGGCAGGGACACAGGAGCGGAGCGGGTGGCCATAAAGTGTCATTGCAGGGGATCGTCCCGTGGAGTTAGGGGGTTTTGGCAAAGCAACAGGGGGCCCCCCTGTCGAATTTCTTCACTGTCGATTTTTGCTTTGGGCCCGCCCCCGGGGGGATGGGTGTTTCACCGATTTTTGACGGGCCTCGGCGTGGCCATTGGGACGGGGGTTTAATGCGGCGAAGATCCCCGCGTGGTAGAAAACCCCGGGCGCTCCTTTAAATTTTCCGGAAAGGGGCAGTGTAGTGAATTGGGGCCCGCCGTCACCCTTTAAAGGCGGAGGGGACACCAAACCCCCCGGGAAAGGGTCCCGGGGCAGAAGAGCCGTTTTGGGTGTGGGGGGGGCCCGGTATTTATGGGCCCCCGCGGGGGGACGACCACGGGCCCACCCGGAGAGTCGTCTGGGGATGCCCCAGGAACGATTTCCCCGGCGACGGAGAAAAAGTCTGCGGAGACGGACTCAAAGGCCTGGAGGGGTTTGGTCGTCGCCCCCAGAAAGGGGTTTTCCTGTTGCAAAGGGTTTGTAGGACGGGCTTTGGCCGCGGGGTTGGGAAGGTGCTGGTAATGTGGGGCATCGATACCTGGCCAGAAGACAGTTTGCGGGCCCCCGGCGCTTCGTGGCTCCCGACCCCCCTCGGTAAATTCGTGCACCCGAGAAAGGGGTTTGCGGCGGCGGGGGGCTCCCGGGAAAAACCCCCAATTTCTTCCCCCATCCCGGAAACCGGGCTCCCCGTTACGTCGGGGCGGGTAACGGAATTTCCAGGGGGGGAAGTAGAGAGCTGGTAAGGGTACGTTTAGGGGGGAATCCGACGTCACGCAGTCCCGTAGGGGGGGTACGAGGGGGTTCGCGTGCTGCGGTGGGGGTTTCTGGATCTTTTAATCGGTGTCTTGGTGTGGGGGGTTTCGAAGTGTAAAGGGGTTTCCTGTTTCCGGTTTTGGGGCGTTGAGGGACACGCCCTTCCTGAAGTGTGCTGCGGCTTGGCGCACCCCATCCCCGCCCCTCGGGCGTGGGGCGGTTAAATGGGGCTCGTGACAGGGCATGGGGGGATGCGGGGGGTAGCTGCTTCCCAGCATGCCCCCACGGCCAAAAACAGGGGGGGGCAAAACCTTCCCCTTGAGGGGGGGGAAAGGCGAGGGTTCTAAACCCGCTTTCCAAAGGTTTTAGTGGTTGAGAAGGGGATCGGGGGGTCGGGGCCCCCGTCATAAAACGTGAAGCTCTGTGGGCCTATTAAGTAAGGCCTGCACTTCGCCCAGGGCCCCAGGCGGCGGCGGGGCAGCTCGATTTCCCAATGGTGGCGTAGGGGGTCTTGGGGGTCAGCGGGAATTTAAACCCAAAACACTAACGAGGAAATGGGGGAGGTTCCCCCTGGCCATGGTCTTTGCAGAGGGCGAAACCCAAAGGCCGTAGGGGCCCCGAGAGGCGTCACTTTGAAGAATAACGGGAAGTGCTGGGTCAAAGTGAGCGAGAATCGGGGGTCGACAGCCCCGCCGTCTTGACACGACTAAAGGGACGTCGTAAAATCAGGTGCCCAAAAGTAAACGTTTTTTTCCGGGCTAAATCGGGGGACGGGAGGGGGCCCGGGGGGGCCCAGCGGGGGGATGGTGGGGTGAACTTGACAGTGGTTCACCAGGCCCATGAATGACGGGGGCGTAAAGTTAGGGGGGGGTCGAAAAAAGCCCCGGGGATGGCAGGGGATTTGTCCTCATCTGCGGCCACCCCCTCAGTTTGAGGGGTTTTATACCGCAGAAGTCACACTCGGCGCGGGGGACCACAAACTTGTCCTTGTAAGTTGATCCCGTACTTGCGAAAATCTAGTAAAGCATCTGGTAAATACGTTGGGTGCAGGGGGAAGTGTTTTCGAAGGGGGAAAAATGTCGTCAACCCCCTTTAAAACGCAGTTTACTACACCCTGCAGGGCCAGGTCCCCCGGGGGAGCCAGAAGCGCCCCGGTACCCAAAAAGGAAAAACCCAAAGGGAAACCTTGCAGTGCTAAAAGCGCCCGTATGGTGTGATAAAGGTTGTCAGGTGTTGGCCGTCCTCGTGTAGTTCCCAAAATGCCCTTTCCCCCAAAAAGGGTCCGTGTGGTTTAAAAAACGCGCTGAGGGTTTACACTGCGGACAGCGGTGAAAGGAGTTTGGGGCAGGATGTGTTGGGGGGGGCCAATTTGGGGTTTATTTCGTCAAGTCAAGCGTGATTCTCACGCCCCCTTTTTCCCTTTGCTACGACGAAATAGCGGGTGACACCAAAACCCGAAGGGTCGTCCGGCAGGCTTGATACCCCCGACGTGTCATTTCCCCTCAAGTTCCTCCGAAAAATTTTTTATGCTGGAAAGCGAAGGGAAAGGTCGGTGTGGAATGGCGAAAGGTAAAGGGTCCCTCCTTAGTGAACCTCAGGGTTTGCCCCCTATGGGTTTTAGGGGAGACGTTTTGAGATTTCCCCCTTGGAGAGTTTAAAGCGTCCGAAAATCGCGCAGAAAGTGCGCCCGTGCAGGGTGCGGGGAAAAAGGTAGGAGGGGAGTCATCTCAGCGCAAACTGTTTACGTGCTTGAAACCCCCAAAGTGGGGGTTTGGGAAGGAAAAGTGGGAAATTTTTAGGGCCCGCCCATGCAGTGGCCGTGGACAGGAGGGGGCGTTGAATACCCTCGTGCACCTTAAACTTTGGGGGTACAAAATTTCCCCTGGAGCCGTTTAAATAGCGTAAAAAACACCCACAGCAGGTGCATTTTTCTGAAACCCTCCGCGTCAGCGTAAATAGTTGGGCGGTAGAGGGCGGGAGGGTGCTGAGGGGGATGTGAAGAAATTTTCAGGTGTCCGTGCCGATTTACCGGACTCGGGCTGGTCTGGTTTAAAAACTGGAGCCCTTTAAGGGGGACTTTACCCGGGAAACCCGGTGAACGCAGGGCCGGGGTGGGGGGTCAAAGGGATTGGGAAAGGGGGGACATCTGTTAGGCTACGACAGTTGCTGTATTTTCCCCCTGAGGTGGGTGATGAGCACCCCAAAGTTTAAAACCCCCACCCTGGGCCATCGTGGCTAGGCCTTTTTGCGGCAGAACCTGTCGTAGTGGCCCGGGCCTGGTTTCAGGGGGCGGAAATTTGGGCCTTTTCTTAGCGGGACAAATTGTCCCGTCCCCGCCCAATGACCTTGATGGCCGCAGTATAGCAAGACGCAGCCCGGCCCGGGCCTTTGGGGGCCCTGGGCGCCGCGCCCCAGGATTTGGGGGGGTTTAAAAAAGGGGTGGGAACCCCTGTTATATGTTGGGGTTTTCACGTGCTGACCTGAAAAGGGGGCTTTGAGGTGGTTTCCCCTTTTTTGTGTTGTTTTTAAAGGGAACAGGGGGCAAACCAAGTAAGAATACTTCCCAAATGTTGGGGACACTGTAGGGGTTGATTTCTCTGAAGTGTATTTGATGGGTTTGGGGGGTATCTTCACCATCCTAGCCAGACATTAAAAGGGTGGGGAAAAAAAGGGGCGAGGGGTTGTTTATAAGGCTTTTTAAATATTTAAGTACCAGAACAATAATTAAAATATATAATATATATATATATATTATATTATATAAATATATATTATATATATATATTATTTTTTTTAATATATTATTTTTAATACTTTTAATTTTATATAATATATATAATATATATTATTTTTTATATTTTTTTTATATATATTATATATATATATATATATAATATAATATAAAATATATATTATAAAAATATATTATATATATATATATATACTAAAATTATAATAAAATATTAGGGTACGCCGAAAAACAAAAAATTTTTTTTCTCAATTTTTGCAGCAACTTCCGTAATTTAAATTCAAGACGATTTTATCCTTTCCCCATTTTGCATTTGAGAAATTCCCTACTATGCAAAATCGCACTTTTTATTGCCCCCTTACAATTGTTTAAAATGAGTACGCAGGCCCGGGTTTGGCCCGGGTTTGACATGCCCCAAATAATTTCCCAATCCTACGGGGTAAGCTCTTCTGAGGGTTTTGGTTCATCGGGCACTACATCCAGTGTCACTCCTCTACTTGGCCTAAAACGTGCCTATGTCTTTTTAAACCCTGAAGCAGGGCATGTTCCCGGTGGGGGGCCCGACCCGGAGAACCCGTCTTGCCTGCGCCCCACCCGCTCCCGCAGCCTCGTCCCCTGTTTCACACTTTTTCGGTGCTTGAGTGGGATAGGAACTCCGAACTCGTAGGGCTTGACCAAGATCTCCTGGATCTGTCCCCGGCAGTGAACATGTGAATGCCGGCCGTGCACCTGGTCGGCTGCCCGCGATCAGTGTCGCAACTGGTGGCTGACAGTTCAGCTTGGGTGGAGGTTTTACCGGTTTTGTCCCCATATCCTCCCACCCCTCACTTCAAAATCTGGGCACGGCAAACCTGCGGTGTCCTCTCGACTCGCACGCGAGATGGGGAAAATTCTGAGTTGCGAGCCATGCCCCTGTCCGCACGTAAAAGGGTTTTACAGCTGTTTGGCCTTTTGGGGCTGCGACCTTCATTTTGAGCTGCGTGAGGTGTGCGGGGGGGCCCCGTCCTCATTTTTGTGGTGAACCTTGATGTCGTAGTAGAGTTTTAAGTACCCCTGCAGGCAGTATTTGACAGGATTTCGGGGTGTTTAGTTCTTGCATCAGCCAGGTTTCGGGTCCACTTTTACACGAGGACTGGGCTGTGGTTTAGCCCGGAGGGGACCCTGCCCCCCTTACTCCTGCAGCTCGGACGGGAGAAAGCCCCACTTCACGCCTGGACCGCGGGAGAGACCTGTGGTCAGTGGGCTATTGACCAGGGTATCTCGGATCTCTTTTGAATTTCACCCCGGGACTCCTCTGAAAATCGCGTTGTACTGCTCTCATTCAGCGGACAACAGACTGCACACTGGACCTGTGAAGCCCCTGTCAGAGAGGGTAGGCCCCCTCGATGTGGTGATAAGGGCCAGGGGAACTCGTTGCGTGCAAACGCAATATTCCCGAAGAGCTTGCGTCCCACATCTTCTCCAAAGGGCGTGAGTACCCCCCTTCCACCCCCTGGGCCCCATTTTAGTCACCCTGCAGTGCGATCAGTAGTGGTGGAGTCTTTTTGTCACCCGCAGAGCATAGAGAGCCGAGCCCTTTAACGCAGGCTTTTCAGGTGGACCGGTCCTTGGGACAAAGTGCCCAAAAGGGACCTTCCCCGATGGGTCCCCGTCAGGACCATGTCCCCCTGATCAACCCGGGGGGGAGTTCCCCTAGTGCGGCACCATCGCCTTTTTCTTGCCTTCCCCCATCGAACCCCAACCAAATTTTTGGTACCCTGGTTAGGACGCCTATAAAAAAAATCTTTTTCCAAATTTGGGATGCCAATTTCCCATGTAAAATGGAATTTTAAGCGATTTTTCGTTTCCATTTTTGCTTTGAGCAATTCTTACTTGCAAAAACGCACTTTAAACTATGTTTTTCATAAAATATAAAAGTCCATTTTTGCATAGCAAAAATGCTAAACCCAAAAAATTGAAGGGGGACAAACCCCCCTTAAAATTTAATTTACATAAGAAAAAACCCGCCAAAAAACGAATAATTTATTTCACTTTTCATTGGACCCTACGGCGTACCCAAAAATAAAATATAAAATATAATATTATTATATAAATATATTTTATTATATATTATATTATAATATATATTAATATTATTTTAATATATATTTTATATATATATATATATATATAAAATTATATAAATATATATTTATTTTATATATTTTGTACACGTGAGGGCTGACAAGCCTGTTCTGAGGGCCCAAGGAATTTAAAGGGCTTTTTTTTTCGAATGGCCGGAAAAGCTCTGTGACTCGGCCCCTGTTTTCTGTTTTCTCTCCGCCATTTGCAGCATATTGGGGGTTTTGGGCCCGGAATCTCACAGTTTCCCGGCTCCATGTCTCTGTTGTGCTCTGTCACGTCTCATCCTTGGGCATGCGGAATGATAACACACAATTTGTGTGCATTCTGGAGCCAGGCGAGGGTTTACGGTTGCCTCAAGACCCCCGGCGTGCCCGTCACCCTTTAGGTCGGGGTATACATCGTAAAACTAACCTCTCAAAAGGTGGTCTTTGGCCCAGAAAACCCGGCGCACACCCCTGTGTTTATTGATAAATTAGTATATACATAATCTTACCTATTTATTTTCCTAATATCCTCGGTCACCTCCCAATCGCCCCCTCGCGATGGGCAAATTTTCTAGAACAGTACCAACCCCATTTTTATATTTGTTGTACACGACGTCGCGTCCTTTTCCCCCTTTAGGTGCCTATAAAAAAGGGGGCTTTCTGGAAGCCAGCACGGGGAATCACAAAAATTAAAAGTACAATGGGAGAATGTTTGAGGGATAATGTACATAAGGAGTTAAGTAAAATGGTGGGGAACCTGTACAGCAGTTTTAAATCCGGGGTGTTAGAAAAGTGAACTGGGAAAAGGGGCTGTTAGTAATTCTTGATTTTAGAAAAATTTACAAAATTTAAAGCTATCAAGGGGAAAAATATTATAAAAATTAGCAGAAAAACCAGGGTGGAATGTAGAGGGGGATAGTGTGGTTAGGGAGCGCAAGACAAGCGACACAACCGCGAAGAACCCTGACCTTCCTTGTTTTCAGTGCCTCGGGCATCTACAAACAAAAAAGAAAGGTTTTTTAAAAAAAATTATGATGATGATAAAAATTTTTCCTTAGGTGCCGGTGGTAAAAAGGGCACAAAGACGGGGCCATAGAAGCATTTTTCGGGTAGCACAATTTCCAAACTCCCCCCCGTTAAGGGGCAGAAAGGAAAAGAGTGGGGGCTGGACAATAAACTAGATTGTGATACTGGGACTTAAAAATTTTTGCAAATCAGATAAAGACCAACGAATACAAGGCAAGACTTTGGGATTTTAAAAAATAATCGTTGGGCAATTTTTACAGTCTTTAATGTTTTTCCTGAAAAAGGAAATGGTTCAATTTGAGAATTTAAAAATATGCCGGTGTTTAAAAGGGTAATAATGACTATTGCGTCTGACTCACACAGACCCAGTAAGGATGTAGTGATCAAAAACCGCTGAGTCAAAAAAAGGGGTTTTAATTTTTTTCCCTTTTTCCCCAAATATCTAAAGCTGGAAAAAGCCCCTTGACGGAAAGAGGGGAAGTCACCCTTCCACGCCTGCGTCTGAAATGTTCTGTATTATCATTGAGTTCCCAGAAAAAGAATTTAGCTGTGTTCGTTGCTCCGTGACCTCCCTAAACCTGCTCGGTATCCTCAAAAAGAGAAGTATGGGGAAACCCCAAAAAACCATCCTCCCAGGGAGACTCGACCCAAGGGGCAACGGGGCTCCGGGCTTGAGATTGAAGGGGCCCCAAAGGGGCCAAGTAGGCTATGGTAAAGAGAATATGAAGGCAAACAGTCGGAAACAAAAAAAGCTATTAGCAAAAAAAACTTTTTGTTACCAGAGCAAAGGGTTTAAAAGCATGCGGTGGGTTAGTTGGAAGAGTTGGTTATCTTTAGTCAGACGAGTACTTTGCTCATGGTGCAGTTTCTACAAAGGGTTTAAAATCAGGCTTTGCCTGGTCTTTTAAGTCTGTCATGTGTACTACCCCCAACTTTTTAAACCAAGGTCAAATATCTAAAATTATGACCTTGTAATTGTTTGAACACAAGGCGGGGCCCCAAAAACTTGGGAAACAATTTTGAGGTTCTCGGGACTCAAATCATTACAAAGTCACCTACTTGTACAGTAACAGGAGAAGAAACGTTTGGTTTTTGGGGAGCACATAGCACCTTTTAAAACAGCAGTCTGCTTTTCATCTTTATGGAGCCTGAAAAAACCTGTAATTGGCTCTTAGATAACATCAATTTTATAACGGTTGTGAGGAATCCTAGAAGTCAAAACGGATTTTTTTCTCACCCCAAAAAAACATGTAATACGGGATTGTCCTTGACTCGCAAACGCACTATTTATGCTTGCTGCTACCTGGAAACCCAATTTCCCAATTTTCTAGTAAGCCCTGAAAACCGGGCGCAAATTTCTAGGATTTTCCTTTTGGGGTGCGCTCCAAAAGGGCCCGTTACTGGCGGGGTGTATGTTCCCACAAAGGTTTGCTTTGTTAAAAATTTTAAAAATTTCACTCAAAAGTGCGTTGCGAAACTCGCCCCTTTCACATATAATATCGAGGTGTCAAAGAAAGGGACAAAAATAGATTGGTTGAGGCGGTGACAACCGCACGGGCATTTTTTATCCTTAACGGGGGCCATTACAACGTCCCTAGACAAGTGATCACACATACTAAAGGTACTTGAACCCTGATGGCTAGGGGGAAGTGAAGTAGGTCCTTTTGAAAACTACGTCCCATGGTCTTTCCCGGGGGGGTATTATAAAATCGGTGCTGGCTTGGGACTGTCCCTTTGGCTGGGCGCTTTCACACACTTTGGATACGTGTCTAGTTACCGCATGGTCGGCCAAAAAAAACTTCTACGGCCGAGAAAGGGTTCGCCCCTTCCCTGGATGACCGGCAATAACCGCATCATGAATTAACTTTAATACCACAGGTACTATGATGGGTAGGATCACAAAATTTGCCACAGGATCTGTTTTTTGGGGGCAATATCTCAAAGCACCCTTTTCTAATACAAAAAAAGAATTGTGAAAAAAGGAAGGGGTAATTTTTGGAAAATTTTGATTCTCACCTGATTCCAGAGATTTGCCCTTGTTCCACACGTCATGTTGACGCTGGCTTGGGAAATTTCAAATGGCAAAATTTTGTAAAGCAGGGGGTGTTTCTCCACGGATCCTACGGGTTTTACTTTCCTAAAAGGCGTCAGCCACTACTTTGGCTCACCTGGCCGTTTTAAACGTTGGTTTTAAACTTTGTAATTTTAGGTACCACCCGATTTCTACGGTAAGGTTTCTTCCCTTAAATATTTTTGGTGGGGCTGCTGGATCTGAAAATATAGTTTACTACCCAAAGATAATATCCCTAAAATTTTTGAGACCAGACAACAGCGAGCGTCCCTGAGAGTGACAGAAAATTTGATCGGCAGGTTTTTAAGGTTCTACTCGCATATCCCAATGCCGATTTTTCCCGTTTGCGTCGGGTTTTGCTTTGAAAAGCCCCAAGGCTAGGCAGAGGCACCTTTAACATGATAAAAGGAACCCTTTTAAAAATTGGGGAAAAACCCCCAAGACAGGTGCGTTGGGTTTGGGGGCAAATTAAAGTCTAAAACTTTTATCTTGTGCAGCTTCCAGAAAGGTATATCTTTCTTTAGCAATCTGTTCAGAGACGATGCCATGGCGGCAAAATTTTAATGAATCGCCGAAAATACCACACAACCCAATGAAAGAACGGACATGTTCATCTGGGTTGGGGGGAAGTTTTGAATTGCTTTAATTTTAGCATTCAGGGTGTGATTTCCCGCTCATCGACGATATGTCCTAAAAAGGGAAAATTTTAGCTTTTAGAAACTCACACTTGTGTTTTTGCTTTTGGGACCGTTTTTTAAGTTTTGAGGGTACAGCTTCAAAGTGGAAAAATGAGACCCAAATTTTTACTACAAATGATCACACATAAAGATAGGCATATACATTGTTTAGCATATCAAAAAAAAAGGTATTTATCATTTTTTGAAAAGTGATGGGATGTTTAAGCCAAAAGGCATTCTAACCCACTAAAAATGCCCGTGGGAGTGCTAACATTATTTTCCCTCGACATGGCCCATCGGTACTTGCCTAACCGTTGGAAGATCAAGGCTACTGAAAAATTTTTCCCCGGTCCTAGAACCATCAACAAGTCATTAAAAAACGGGGGAAGGGGATACCTTCTCCCATGACTTCATTTACCACCAAAAATAAATTTACGGGGTCTGAAAATTCCCTTTTTTTTAGAAACGGGGAAATAAGCGCGAGTCCACGGGGGTCGGAATTTCTTTTCACCCCGTTCCAAAATGTTTTTTTTTTGTTCACGACTATTTGCCTCTGACTGTGAGGAAGTCGATAGGGTGAAAATAGACCGGTGGGTACCAATTTTAATTTAATGTGATGTGTTTTTCGGGCAGTAACGCCTAGACAATCCCTGGGGATGGCAAAAAAAAACACGGATTTTTTTTTAAAGTTTCCCAACCGTGAGGCTTTAATTTAGTATCCCCTACCTACGAGTGAATTTTGTGGGTTTTACAGGAGCCCGGGTTGTTTTTGAGTGTTTATTATATACTGAAGAAAAGCAAACAGCTGGGGGGTCCCAAAGGTTTTGTACAACCGACACGCTAAGTAAAGCTTTTTCTTAAGAGGCCCCCTTGGGTTTTAAATTTTACGGGGCCCCCCGGTGGGATTGACCAAAAGGGCGACGTCTTGTGTCCCCCCACGAACCTGCCAGAGTTGATTCCCCAAATTGTCTTTTTATTTGACTGGTTCAAAAGCAGATTTTACACCCTTCGGTCTTTGGGGAACTGCCACGGGAAGTGCATGGCCACCGGTGGGGGTATTCTCGTGTCCCCAATAAAAAAAAACCCTGGCATTAAAAAAATTTCCCCCCAAATTCTCCATATTTTCTTAGGGGGAGAATTTACATTTGATTCGTCTTTTCATTTTCAAAAACAGAACTGGGCAGGGAAACTGAAGGGCAGGGACGGCCGAGTTTGGCTGGTAAAGTACCCTTTTTTACTTTGCATTTGTTCAACTCGGAAGTCAGGGGCCATGGGGTTTATTCACGCCTGAAAACCTTTTCCTTTAAATTTGATATATTTAGTCAGGTGAATACTTGGATTTTAGCGATTTTTAACCCAACAACCCATCCGGGGAAAAGGAAAAAAGTTGGAAGCTACATAAAATCCCAAAACATAAAAGAGTCCTTTTCCTAAACTAAGGGAGGCGAACAATACCTAAAATGTTGAGAGGGTCGTAAAACCCATTCATTTAGGCATTGGGGCGAAAAAGGGCCCTGACTTCCCCACGACGCACGTTTTAGTGCAAAGGTAACCTTTTGCAGCACATTGACGGGGGGCGCCCGTATCCAAAAGCAAAAGATGCCCTTTTAAACCCTCCCCTTTTTGTTTACAAAAACCCCAAAGTTGGCTTGACTGCAAAGGGGACTAAAGGGGCATATATTCACCATACCGATACAATGAGTATTTTTCCTTAGTAACTTTTTTCCTAAGTCAGTCAGTCAGCATTCTTTGTTTTTTTAAAGACGCGGGTTTTTCCCCCCACGATGGGCCGCCCCTTCCCACGGCCCCGGGAAAAAAATTGTCTTTTTTAAATGAAAATCATCGTAAAAGGGTGGTGCTGTCATGGATTTTTAACAATATGGACTGTTTCCTGTCCGGGCCCCGAGGGGAAGGGAAATAAGTTTGATACGCAGTGTTGTAGGTCGCATCTGCCTTCGGGTGAGCCGTCTCATCTGTAAATTTTGGGATTTGGAAACTGAGCATTTAAAGGACCACTTACGTCAGATAATTTTTCTTTCCTTGGGTTTCGCTGATCCTTTATACGACTAAAACACCCGGTAGCGTGTGTCCTTCACGCTGGCAGTATTGCAATGAAGGTCGGCTTCCCTGACGCAGTCACGGCCGCGAGGGTGGTCAGGAGCCCCCTCATCAATTGTGGGAACGTCATAGGGACTTAGAGGGAGACAACGTACATCACATCCTTTTCCTTCCCTTTTGTTTTTTAATTTAAGACAAAAAACGTGGAGTTTTTTCATTGGGGGTGTGTTTAATGACAAACTGCTCCTTCGACATTTCCCCTTTTGCAAAACATGTACCAAAAAACTCCAGAAACTTGCATACATCGGGTCAAAGACTACTCTATACTGGATTGCTACTGCCCCCCGCCAACCCCCCCATGACCCGGGAGGCCCCGTTTTTTCGATTTATGCCTTTAGAACATCACCCCCATTTCCCTTCCCAAATTTTATCAGTTAATGAAAACCTTTTTCTTCGTAAAAAGTTTGTTTTATAATATTATCAAAAAAAAAACGTAAAATACACTAAGAAATGCCATTATGAGGGGAGTGAAGAAATTGCATGACCCCAATTAACTTTTAAAACCTTCGCCCTTTAATATTTGCGGGAAAACATTTTGATGCTAGCGATAGAAAAAAAACGGATTTTTTATTTGCTTTCCATTGATTATTTCGTTTTTGTAAATGAATTACCCACCATGCCCAAATTGCTTAACTAAAAAAAAAACATCATCAATCTATCGGCAAGTAAAAAGTGTCCGAATACGTAACTATGGGTATCAGTATAAAATGATACACTGTTATCTTCGTGAAGTTTTTTTAAAATATTAAATAAAAAAACGGGAAAATACCAAAAAAATTCCATTTGAACGAGAAATGCATGAACTTTTTTTATTCACTTAAAAATCTCGCATTTTATTTTTGCGTGAAGATTTTTACTGAACTACAAATAGAAACGGGTTGGGAAATTTGCTTTCCATTGCTATATTTTATTTTGATAAAGGATTAAAAAAATGCATAAAATTTGCGTTAACTAAATAAAAAACACATCCACGGGTAATTTTCCCCATAGATATGTTATTTTTTTTTGTTAACGCTAATTTTTTGCATAGTTTGATTCATTTATCGAAAAAGAAAATTTGCAAGGAAAGTAATGAAAATCCACTTCTTTCTATCGCTAGCATCTAAAAGTTTTCTCGCAAAATATTAAAAAGGCGATGAGTTAAGTGAAATTTTAAATTCATGCATATTTCTTTAAAATCTCTAAATGGAATTTCTTATTGCTTTTTTTTTTTATTTTATAATATTATAGAACAAAAAATTACGAAGATAAAGGATATATATATACTGATAAAACCAAAGGAAAGGGAAAAAAAGGGAGTGATTTCGAAAATGGCAGGAATCGCAAAAAATGGCCTCCATGGAAATAGCCCAAAAGAGTAGCAAAATCCTATAGAGTATCTTTGTCGGGTAATTGCATGGTGTCTCCGTGAGTCCCCCCATTTCTTTTAAATACTAACGAAGCAGCAGATAATCTATTTGCGTCTCCCCACCTCAAAAAGTTTCCCTTTGAGCAGCGCTTTCCGTGCAATAGTGTACCGCTAAATTAACCCCCTTTGACCAAGCTGTGTTTTTTATTTTCCCCAAATGTTTCCAAAAAGTTTGACCCAAAAACCCGATAAAATTTTTGTTTGTTGTGGGTGGTAAAAACCTGGCTTGCATAAAGTGAAGCTCGTGAGCCGGCCTGTAGGCGGAAAAAGCGGGGGTGAAAGATATTTTATCCCCTTCTCACATACAAAAGGGTTTTTTTTTACATCTTCACAAAAACTAATAATTTCCCGGGGGTTAGCTTGGCAGTACCCGAAAATTCCAAATAGCTGCACTTGTGGGCAAATATCTTAATAGTCCAGCGGTGAGGAAGAGTCTGGGAAGGGGGGGGAAAAAAGCACCTGCACCGAAGTGTTTGGGGGGACATTGTGTTAGTAGCCAAGTTAGTTGATTAAAATGACTGAGTTAATCGGAGAGACCGATAGGTGCGACTTCCACTTCTTAATTTTCGAGTATCCTCCCTGGTAAAAAATTTAACAATTCTTTTCACGTCAAAACTTTCTGCGTCAGAGGCTAAAATTTCAGTCCTTTACCAAGCTAAGAAATTTTCGGGGGATAATTCCCGCTCTTTTTTTTGACTTAGTTGATTGTTTGTCCATTAAATTATAAGGAAACTTTAACCAAAAAAAGTCTATTACCCATCTCTGTGCTTTTGGGCAATAAAAAAAAAAGGGGAATGACATAAAGGTATAGGAAGCGAACATGTATAGTGAATACTTAAAATTTTTCCCCGTGCAAAAAAAAAAATACCTACAAAAATAACTGACAAATTAAATTTAATAAAAAGTAACTCCTTTCCATTATTACTGTGTAAAACAAGTGGGCGACTTGAATATATTTTATCTGTAATGTCACCTAAGGGTGTGTACCACTCTTATGTATGTCAGCCGGCAGTATTCTTTTCCCCTACAGCTGAAGCGTTCCTCCAAAAGAGCAATGCAAGAGTTAGATCAGCAAGAGGGGAGGACAGGTGTCGGGGTGGACTTTGAACCTGGTAAGAAGTCACCTCTTCCGACAACGATAAAAAGCTCCCGTCCTGTTCTTTGATAACCTCTTCGTCCGCGCGTCTGATAACATCGCTATTGTCGCTGAATCTCGGAGTCAATGTAGGCTGGTTTCTCTATACTGAGGAGTTATTAATTGATAACTCTGTTTGTTGTGGTTTGAGTAATGATATGAACTAGGAGATCTTTAAGAGGAGATGCTGAATCGTGGAAAAAAATCACGCAAGGCCAGGGTTGTCTGACACAGCTTAAAGTAGTCGTCCAGACCCAAATTTTTTTTGCCGAATTATGTTGAATGTACATTCAAAACACCTAATCCACCAAAAATAATTGATTTCCAGGCCATATTTCCGTAAAAACACGACTTTTGTAAAAAGCGCGCGAAAAAAAAAATCTTCCCTCCAACAGGGCTACGACTGTTATTGATGACGTCAGAACAGGGACGCCCGCAGACACTCTGTCTGACACCTGTCGGCAAATGTTATGATGAGCGATTGAACTTCGGTGTCAGACAGTGAATCTGTCGCTGTGACAGATCTAGAGTACGATGCTCAATCTGACACCGAAAGAAATGACGCTGGTCGCGTATACTATGAGGAAAACGAACCTCAGATTGTCATGGGATCCTATATGTTTGAGCCCGAGTACGAGGTGGATGAACAGGTGTTAGCAGAGCCTGAGGTTCAGCAGGAGGACCTGGCACTTCTCCAAAACATGGATTGGTAAATAAGGTTAAACCATGTGTGTGTGGGAATCACAATGAAGGTACTTTCGAGAAAATCCTATGGTTAGTTTTGGAGCTACAGTCAAACGTAATTCCTCGGAAACCACATACTAGCATTAACTACAGCAAAGAGTTGGAAAATATGCGGGCGGGAAGGCAGAAAGTGTGACAGCCACACCACCACAGGGCACGCCCACGCCCACTCCACAACTGGTTTACTTGGTTTACTTGGTCTTGTTAAGAGGCAAAGCCTCACAGTCGTGGTGGTCCATCGCTACACACAAAACAAAAGTTAGTCATGGTGACTAACTTTGCATACTAAAGCCGTGGGGTCTAAAACGAGTAACCCAAGTTAGTCACGCTGAGTAACAATGGTTAGTCATTTTTTGAGTAACTACCTAGTAAATCCGAGTATGGTCTTAGTCAAAACAAAATGACTAACCAGTTCGTCAAGTTCACCGTTTTGAGTATCCACATTAGTAAATTTGACTAAGGGGGCAAAAAATGCACCTTTAGGGGGGCAAAAAAATGCACCTTTAGGGGTGCAGGTTTTGCACCTTTATAGGTGCAACTTTTGCACCTTTTGGAGGGGTGCACTTTTGCACCCATATAGGTGCAGCAAATGCACCTTTAAGGGTGCAACTTTGCAACTTTAAAGGTGCAAAACTATATCACATTTTGCACCTTTAAGGGTCCAAGGTTGCACCTTAACACTAGGGTGCAACTTTTTGCACCTTTTGGAATTGGAATTTTGGGTGCGATTTTGCACCCATATGGGTGCAAAAAATGCACCTTTAGGGTGCAACTTTTGCACCTTTTGGAGGGATGCACTTTTGCACCCATATGGGTGCAACAAATGCATCTTTAAGGGTGAAATTTTGCACATTTAAAGATGCAAAATTATGTCCCACTTTTGCACCTTTAAAGGTGCAAAAGCTGCACCCACGTTCAAAACTACAGTTATTGCACCTTCTGGAAGAGTGCAATATTACACCCTATTGTACAAATAGGGTGCAATTATGCACCCCTCCAGAAGGTGCAAAAAATGTACCTCTGCACCTCCAGGAATGCAATTATAGTTATCTGTCCTTTATGGATCTTTAAAGGAAGAATTCCCGATATCATATTTTTTGATGGCAAGTTAGAGTAACTTGCTATCGAAAATTATGATATCATGAATTCCTCCTTTTATAAGATCCGTAATGAACAGAAATTTGCATTCTTGAAGGTGGGGTTGTTGCTGCAAGAGGGACATGTACACAAACAGCTTCTCCGATGCCCAAATCAATGTGGAAGTTCCTGCCCAATAAGTACTTCTCAAAATTAAAGCAAGGATCTTAATAAACCAGCATTCATGTTAACATTGTCTACTTTACTTGTCTTTAAAGCGAAAAATATGCATTAAAGGAAAAATAACAGGATCAAGTTAATAAGGATATAATACATGATTATAGAAATACATCTTTATTAAAGCTGAAACAACTTGAGATTAGAAAAAATACAATGTTAGATTAATGTGTACAGGGTAGGAATGAATGACAATCTACTTAGTTCGCGATTTGTCCTTCAACGCTAAAAGATCAGGGGGATGGAAATATATTTCCGATACTTATCTTTGCAAACTGAACACAAATTACGTTATTTAGTTTTAAATATCTTAACACCAAATCTATGAAAATTGAACCATGGAAATTTTTCATATATATGACTTACTTTTTTTTCATGCTAATGATAAATAAGGCAATCATCATCTTAAATGGAAAAACGCGACAGTTGGCCAACCTAACCCTATGCATTATTGCAATAGCCTGTGACTGATTAAGTGATTATTTACGGGAAAATGCTATTGGAAATTATTGGGCCTGGCTATAATATTGTGTAAAAGGAGAAAATATTGTGTACATAGCCATCATACAGGTATCAAAATATACTGCAAACACTGATCTTATAAGTGAGATTAGTGCAACATCTTGTAGAGAAAGAAATATATACTTGAAGCTCTTTTTACTCAAACGCATTAAAGTAGGAAAGGAGTACATAAAATGCAATAAATATTTTCAAAGGTGACATCTGATGAAAATCTTTTGAATTGCTACGCAATGTTTAAGAAAGACGAAAAAAAAAATAACTGGTGGATAGTTTAGCATTAAAAAGCCTAACAACTGGAAAAATACAACCTAAGAATTTTTTTTTAGAAAACTGGAAAAGATGAAAGACATTCACTGAAAAGAAGCAAGATACACAATAAAATAACGCAGTGGCCAGTGGGAATATGATGGCTAATTCCACATATCAAATGACTGGCCTAGATGCCATGCTAATTCTATTTATTACTGCTTACAAGAATGCCAGTAGCTAATATTGTAGTATATTATATGCAGTGATATGCTCCATACCATAATTTCCTACCTTATGTGCATAGCCTACCTTATACAATCTGTTTGTACATACAACATTACTATTATAACACTGCTGTACAAACAGGTTGTGTAAGCTAGGCCATGCACATAAGGTAGGAAATGATAATGCAGAATGGGTATAAATAAGACAAACTAGAAGCCGTTATAACCTACCACTTGTGGATAATATTGTACTGTTTGCAGAGAATGACAAAAAATATATAATATCTAGTTAATTATTTCAATAGTTTCTGTGAGAAAGAAACCTGAAAGTTAATGTGGACCAAAATATGCTGATTGTATTTGGATGCAAGTGAAATACTTAATTTGGAAGGCAATGTATAGTTTGAGAGATGAGAGGTATAAACAATGTCAAATAAACAGATGATAATGGAAGAGGACCCTGTGCCAACAAGGCAGCATGGAAGGGTAGATAATAGAGAGAACACAACAAGGAAGGGATGTAGCTTCAGCTAAATGTTGAGAGTGCAGTGAGGCAGTAAAAAACAGGAATGGAAAACAGGACTCAGGAATAGCTAAAAAACGAAATAACACTGTCCTGTAGGGGTTTTAAAGGAACCTGTATCAACATAATTAAATTAGACCAAACCTGCTTTTTGATGTGTTCCCTCAGTTCAATCTCTTCTGGTTTCCTCAGCCTGATGTTCATGTTGTAGATGTTGTAAAGAGCATTGATTTCCAACATTTTGTACAGCTTCAATGGTCTGTCAAGCCTAGTTTCTCCATGAAGAACATGAAAACTGTGTTTGTGTTGACCAATTTAGCGTCCCATTACACTGCTGTCTTGTGCCCACTGGAATGACATGTAACTGAGCTGGACGACGGCGAGGACTCGAGCTGCGCCACAGATGAGGAAGCGGCAGCCTCTTCTTGTTTGCGGGCGGAGAAAGCAGCGGCCTTTTCCAAGCGAAGAGATTGCCTCGTCTCCTGAGCAGCAAGGACGGAATCGACGCCGCCCATCCTTCCTCGACGTCCTGGCTCCCGTTGGGCGAGGAGGAACTCTTTGTCCTCCTGGTTGGTCATCATGGTCAGCGCATTCCCGTGTGCCACGTCGAAGAGGTTGTCGAGAAGTACCTCAAAATCCTTTTCTTTCGAGATTTGAGCCTCCGATCGCCGATAGCGACCTTTCTTGAGGAGCTCGTACTCCCGATGGAGCTTCTCAATCTTGGTGACAATGTTGTCTTTTCGGATCATTGGGATCCGCGCCATATCCCAAAACTGAGCCACCATGGGGGTCACGGCCAGCGTGACATCGCGGAGAGTCATCTTTTTGAGCTGTAGACGGTGGAGAACGACCCCGAGAACCTCTCTGTTGGAAGGGAGTTTGGAGCCAATTACCTCCGTTTGGGGAACCACAAGAAAATCTTTGCTCCTAGTCGCCATATCAAACTGAAAAAGAAAGGAGAATATGTTCAGAACTTAATTTGTGACAAGTAGAATCGAATTCGGAAGGAAAATATTGTGAAAATAGGAGGAGGAAATGGAGTATGTTCCAATAACACCATGACCAGTCGAACGAGTCACAGAGGGAAAACTTCGGGTCATGTGTGCAACATCTTCCTACGAGCCGAATTCCATAAAAAAATTTCAGGGTGATTTCCACTTGAATGGTAACAAATTCCCGGGTTAGGAACAAAACAATTCCAACTTTTGTTTTTAAGGACCACCCTAATGTATACATTAATAAAAAAAATGTTAAGCCTAGCATTAAGTCAGAGCAGATTGAGGGTGTGGCCTAAAACACATAAGGGAAAACAAACCCACTGACATGCCAGTCACAAAACAGTATGCAATGGCAAATGAATGTGACAAATAAACATAAAGTATACAAAATATATTATACTTTTGGAAACATGGAGCTAAGCTCCACAATAGCCATGTAATCTAAACTTATGCTGCTGTCACACAGAGCCGTGTGGGCTCACCATTCACCACCGTGTGAAAAATTTGGTGCGGACGGCAGCATACGGTGAGGACACACGGTGGGCCGTTTCCCGTCCATTGAACACTTTCAAGGGACTTTGCCGGCCATCCGCGCCCGGCAGGAGTTTTGAATATGCTCAAAACTCCTGCCGGGCGAGTAAAAGCGGCAGTGAACGGCGAGAGCCTGGTACGAGGACGCTATAAGGATGGCGCATCCGTTTTGCGCCTGTTCGCGGGACGGTGAACCCAGTACCGGGCCGGTGAGGACCCGGTATAGACCCGGTGACAAATAAAAAACATTGCGGCTGCTGACATTTTTTGCTGATTCTTCGCCGTGTTGGACTTTGTTGTTTTTCTATTAGACGGGAAGACACACGGTGTCTTCCCGCTCACCCAGAGCGCAGCTCTGTGTGAGCTCACCCAGAGCGCAGCAGAGCCCAGCTCACCTGGCTCTGTGTGACAGCAGCATTAACTTAACGGTAAATTTAGAGTTTGTCCTTAATCACATACATTATTTCGATATCACTTTTATTCTATCTTTGTCCAATTAGTTAGGGGTCTACTCTATACTATTACCGATGCAGATTCGTGTTTTTTAGTGAAAAACCCAAGTCAGGAGGTTAGGATAAGTTAATGACCTTGCAGCAAAAATCCAGGAGGGGCCATAGCCTCCCCTTATTTAAAAACTAAGGTTAACTCGCTCCAAGGATTCCTAACATAACCTTCTGACCTGGGGAGGGATTAAAAAAAAATATATTATATATATATATATATATATATATATATATATAAATTTGCAACAGTAAATTCTAGTAGATATTCAGGTCAATTGTCTTACTTACCTAACCTTAACCTAGAACTAAACAAAATGGCAATTAATATTAGTCAGAACTGGGCCACCCGGATGGTTGTGTAAAGTCCGGTTCCCAGTAGCCCGCTTGTACGGCCGCCGTACAACAATGAACAACAATGACGTCACAATAAAGTCGACCGCACCGCCGTACCGCTGTACGGCTGCCGTACAAAGTTAAAATCAAGTCATCTCTCCCACTCGGCGGTGTCCGCTCGAGCGGAGGTGCAAACTGTGCCCGGTTACCACAAATACCACTCAAGCGGTGATGATGGTGACGTCATTGTTGGGCGGTGTACGGCAACGGCGGCCGTAGAAGCGGGCTAGTGGGAACCGGCCTTAAGCCTACACAAAAGGGTCGCCTACTTTACTCTTGAACACGTCAGGTTAGGTTACGTTAGGGCACGGTTAGTTTCCCTTACCAATATGTTAACTTTGTGTGGGAATCACAATGATGGTATTTTTGAGAAAATCCGATGGTTAGCTACAGAGCGACAGTCAAGCGTCTTCACCCGGCAAGGCGACCCTTTCCAGACTTGGGAAATAAGCGGCCCCACTGCTCCGGCTAGTTGGCGGCCGCCAATCCTGTGGAATATTTACCAAATACGTAGGTTATATTTGTTAGTGTCCAGAAGTGAATGGTAATTACTACATATATGCCGCAGAAGAAACTACATATACACAAATCGTGTTATTAAGGTTTGCAGTGAAAGCCCAGTTCTGTCTAATAATAATGCGTTATTATTACGCAGAACTGGGCTTTCACTGGCAACCAAATACAACAAAATAAACCGACAAAAATATCACATTTTGTGTTATAATTTCTTTACATAAATATATATCACAGACCACCTGTTAGTTCACTAACCGATAAAGATTCGCTTTATCAACGCTCTCCTTTTTCAGATGAAACTATATTTTTCTGATACATTTTTATGCGTTTTGAAAGAATCTGATGTTTGTTTGGTTAAGATTCGTTTTATCGCCCCTGCCATATCTAGCTTACTACCTTATGAAGGACAAATCTTTTGTCATACACGTCTTCTACTAACCTTCAAACCTCCTGGCAAGCTGTTACTTCGATGAAAATCACGGAAATAAATGATAATAAAAATAAATAGGTGAAACTCCGCCGTCGTCATCAGCACAGTCAGTGACCACAGGCCAATCCCTCCCTCACTGACAGCAGCCAGGCTAGGTTAGGTTAGGTTAAGGTTAAGGTTAAGGTTAAGTTTAGTTTAGTTTAAAATAAAACTAAACTTAACCTTAACCTAACCTCCCTTTTTGACCAAATTAACAGTTTGCCAAGAGGCTTGAAGGTTAGTAAAAGACATGTATGACAAAAGATTAGTCCTTCATAAGGTAGTAAACGATATATAGCAGGGTTGATACAACAAATCTTAACTCACTAACCTAACCTGGGCATTAGGTATTATTTTACACTAGGACCAGAATTCCCTACACAAGTGGGACCATGGTTAATGTTTACCTTTTAGGATTCTAAGAAAAACTCTCAATGAGCTTCCGTTGCAAATCAATACTTTTGGAGATACGACAAGTGACAAGAGAGACAAAGTGTTTATGTGCGCCTCACTCTTCTTTCTCTTGTGACCTGCATCGCCTCAATTTTTCCTTTGCCGCGGACATTTTTTAACGCGAATTTGCCTTTAGTCAGGTTAAACGTGGAGTTAGGTTAGATGGTATTCAACCAGTAATTTAGTACGAACTACACACAACCCTCGTTTTCCCGGACTAATAGGGGGGAGCACTGGTTCGGGAACCGCAAACGTCCGGGAATCGCAACAGTCCGAGGCCATTACTCACCCCGGACGTTTATCCTACTCTAGTATTTACTGTCCGGCAACCGCCAATATCAGCTACCCCGCCCCGGACTTTTACGTCACTTTGTTGTTGTTTTTAGTGCTGCGAGGATCCCTTGGGGAACACTATGTGCCCTGGTGATGTCCTATGATGCTATCACAGGCGCTGTAGTTGATCTGTCTTCCTCAGGAAGGCACAGGTGAGGCGGATGACAGCGTGTTGCCGGGAGGGGTGTGTGTCTTGGAGAGTGAGTGTCGTGTACCCAAATGTAAACAATACAAAAGCTGAGCATGCTGACACCCGGCGGGAGGCGCGGACACTGACCAGGTGTGACAGGAGACGCTCGGACCGCCGGACAACTTTGTCAATTTACGGACGGGACCAGGCATTAGTCCGGGACTCTGACATATCCCCGGACCTCTGATTTTGACCGGCAAATCCGATATCCGGGAAATGGAGGTCCGGGAAAACGAGGGTTGTGTGTACGTTTAAAGTATTCTTATCCTATATATTTTGATGTGTTAAGAATGATGGTCACATCAATAATCATCGGAAATGCCTCATTTTGCAGTTATCCCCTTAAGGTTAGGTTAGGTTAGGGAACTTCCCTAGAAATAGGTAGGTATCTGTAGGTTATTGGTTATATATTTTGATGTATTTTCAGCTTCATATCATCCCATAGTGTATACCGGATATATTTTACGTCATCTACATAATCTACTCCACATACAAAACTTGTTTCCCCCTTCCCCGCCCAAAACTTCCCGATGGGTCCTCAGGTTTTTTATGGAGGGGGATAACTGCAAAATGAGGCATTTCCGACAATTTTTAATGTGACCAACATTCTTACCAAATCAAAATACATAGGGAAAGAACATTTATAATCTCGTACTCAATTAATGTTTGAAAGTAACAATTTACCGGTCAGAAAAGGTTACGTTAGTGTCTTAGTGAGTCATAAGGTTAGGTTAGTAGATTTTCCTATTTCCTATTCACTCTCTTTCCTATAAAAACATCTTATATCTCCGAAAGTAGTAATTTACGACGGAAGCTTATCAGAATCCATTAAGGTAAACAAACCATACTCTATGATTGTGTAGAAAATTATAGTCCTAGTGTAAACATTTACTGGGCATTGATTACTTAACCGAGCCTCGATGGCCCACACATACCCCCTTGTGTTATTTTTAGTTTTGGTAAATTTCTAGCATTTGCCCTTACTCTCCCCCTTGGAAGGGGGAGAGCCGACCCCAATCCCTTCCCGCAAACAAGTGTGGGGACTTGTGGAAATGCGAGCTTTTCGGGTAGGGAACAATTACTGTGTCGAACATACGTACTTTTGGAGTTATGTAGGGGAGTCAAAATTCCCTATATCTAAGGAAATGTACCTAGATCTAGAAAAATTTACCTAACCTGAGCTAGCTAACAACCTAACCATTAAATTTGTACACTAGGACAGAAATTCCTTACACAATTGGGAATGTTGTTTCTGTTCACCTCAATAGATTCTAAGAAATATTTTTATTCTCTCTATGAACTTCCGTCGCAAATCACTACTTTCGGAGATATAAGACTTTTTTAATAAGAAGGAGTGTATGAGATATGAAAATTAAACTAACCTAACCCCACCTTTAGACTCACTAATCTAACCTAACCTAACCTAACCTATTCCCACACGTTAACCTCCAAACTAAAGCCAAATCTGCATTAAAGAAGTGTCCGCGGCAAGGGAAGAACAGAGTGAAGGAGGTCACAAGAGGAAGAAGAGTGTGATGGACGTAAACACTTTGTCTCTCACCTCCCTATAAACAACATGTCATATCTCCAAAAGTAATGATTTGCGACAGAAGTCCATAGAGAGAATGTTTCCTAGAATTGGTAAATTTCTAGTGTTTGCCCATACTCTCCCACTTCCCCAAAACAAGTTTGGGAACCTGTGTGAATGCAGGGTTTTCGGGTGGGGAACACATTATGCGTCAGAAACACGTAATTGAAGAGTTGTGTATGGGGGGTAAAATTCTCTAGATCTAGGGTATATTCCTTATATCTACAGAAATTTCCCTACCCAAAATTAACCTAACCTAGCCAAATGAACCTAACCTAGCGGGGGGCTTGACCCACCGATAACCTAACCTAACCAAATCTAACCTAAGCTAACCTAACCAATTCTAACCAAACCAAACCAAATCTAACCTAACCTAACCAAATATAACCTAAACAAATTAACCTATCCTCCTAGCGGGGGGGTGGGGGGGTTCTCGACACTTGGGTCATCATTCTGTGAGGATCGTCAGGTTCACACGTCTCTGGACTCGGAAGAAATCCAATTAATTTTCCCTAGATCTAGGGAATTTTTTCAACACCCCTAACTCAAAAACTATGTGGTTGCGATGTTTATTTTGTATCCCAGCCAAATATCCCGCATTCCCCCAGGTCCCCAAGCTTGTTTTGTGGGAGAGGGGCAAACACTATAATAATACCCTAGAATCCAATAAGGTAAATAGAAACCACACTCCAAATTGTGTAGGGAATTTCGGTCCTAGTGTAAAATAATACCACCTAGCTTCCTAACCTAACCAAATTGAACCTCCAAACGGGGAGGCTCTGCCGCCCTCGACCCCCCGATATTCTAACCTAACCTCCTACGGTTACAGGGAGTTTCGTACACAAGTTGTTTCGTACCCAGGTTTTGTTAGTAGTTTCGTACACTGATTTTGAGTTTTTTCGTAGATACCTGATGTCGTTTCGTAGCTCTAGTAGTCAAGTTCAACTCTGAGCTGAGTGTACGAAACGACTATGGTTTCATATAGACTACGCAACTTTTTAGTGTACGAAATAACTTATGTACGAACTGACTGCACCCCTCTTCTCCATATTCCTCAGAAACACTTTGGAACTCATCCTTCCGGCTTTGACTGAAATGAACTAGCGCACTGTATTGTATGCTTATTGTACTTCACATCTGTAAAGGTTCCAGCGTACGCTCAGCCTTGGTTAACCCACACGGCCGCTATGAAATATGAGGTGCCTCAAAAAATTCTTAAGTCCAGTTAGGTTAGGTTAGGTTAGGTATACTTTGTGGTTAAGGTTAGGTTAGGTTAGGATAGGTTAGGTTAGGTATACTTTGTGGTTAAGGTTAGGTTAGGTTAGGTATACTTTGTGGTTAAGGTTAGGTTAGGTATACTTTGTGGTTAAGGTTAGGTTAGGTTAGATTTTTACATATAGTGACTTTGATGATTTTTTGGGGAGCCATAAATCACTTATATTTGCTTCCCCCACCCAAAAACCCCGTATTCCCGCCAGTTCCCCAGGCTTGTTGGCTATAGGGGGAAGAAAAAAAAGATAGGGGTGAAGGACTTCTTCCAAAGTTTTACCGAAAACAACAACAACAACAACGGGTAACATCCGGTAAGTTCATAAATTGGTAAAACTTTGGAAGAAGTCCTTCACCCCTATCTTTTTTTTCTTCCCCCTATAGCCAACAAGCCTGGGGAACTGGCGGGAATACGGGGTTTTTGGGTGGGGGAAGCAAATATAAGTGATTTATGGCTCCCCAAAAAATCATCAAAGTCACTATATGTAAAAATCTAACCTAACCTAACCTTAACCACAAAGTATACCTAACCTAACCTTACCACAAAGTATACCTAACCGAACCTAACCTAACCTTAACCACAAAGTATACCTAACCTAACCTTAACCACAAAGTATACCTAACCTAACCTTAACCACAAAGTATACCTAACCGAACCTAACCTAACCTTAACCACAAAGTATACCTAACCTAACCTAACCTTAACCACAAAGTATACCTAACCTAACCTAACCTAACCTTAACCACAAAGTATACCTAACCTAACCTAACCTTAAACCACAAAGTATACCTAACCTAACCTAACCTTAACCACAAAGTATACCTAACCTAACCTTAACCACAAAGTATACCTAACCTAACCTAACCTAACTGGACTTAAGAATTTTTTTGAGACACCTCATATTTCATAGCGGCCGTGTGGGTTAACCAAGGCTGAGCGTACGCTGGAACCTTTACAGATGTGAAGTACAATAAGCATACAATACTGTGCGCTAGTTCATTTCAGTCAAAGCCGGAAGGATGAGTTCCAAAGTATTTCCAAAACCAATTTACTACTTACCAATACATACACTGATCGTGGAATAGAAAGGTTCACTGCAAAGGAAGGCGAGGGAGGTGTATAGCAAGGGACTCGAAGGGAGGCGAAGGGCGGCAGGATATCCAGGTCAGCAGCCGTGTTGCCATGAGTGCCGTGAGTCTGGCTGGCCTCGCCACTATTATGCTGGCTGCTGTTGGTTGTTTAGAGCTGTGAGGATCCCTTGGGGAACACTATGAGCCCTGGTGATGTCCAATGATGCTATCACAGGCGTGGCAGCTGCCCTGTCTTGTGTCTTTCTCAGGAATCGCGGCACTATTCAAGTATTTAACCCAAAGCAAAACAAGCGAACAATTGACGTCTATGATGCGCAATACTCTGCTCTTCACAACTCTTATTTTATTTGTCATGCTTCCTTAATTAATACTATACTTACTTCAAGAACAAATTAAGAGAAAAAAAAATATTACTTACCGTATAATCCTTTGCCTTGCTCTGCACAGGGCACACTGCTTAGCCATGATAATGATGGATATTCTCTTCTCAGTATCTCTTTCTTCTCTGCAGCATGTCTAACCGAACCAAATCACATTTGCGCCAAATATTTATTTTAGCTTCATCAGTTTTCAACTCAAGTAAATGTGGTAGGCTACTTGACAATATTTCGGAGGAGAAATGCCAAGCGTCGCAATATGAATAAATGCTTTCAAAGAACCGTCGTTTTAAGACTTATAATATATTATCATGATCATTAGTGTATTGGTACAGAATCAGTGTTGTATTCCAAATATTTCACAAAGAGTAAATCTTTGATAAACAGAAGTAAGAATAGCCCGTGAACACGATAAAAGGCATTGACTAACCATTAGTCAATGTCTTTCTGACGAAGGCTTTGACTAACTTACGTTTTGTGTGTACCCTCACTACACACCGTTTCTCAACACAACTGTTCGCCCCAACACACTATAGGCGTGAATCACCACACGCCACTCCGCCACTCCACTCCTACACACGCCACTCCTTTCCGTGTGCAAACTTTTCTCGAAAGGCACAGCTGTCTTGCTGCACCCATAAAGGATGCATGCATGTGGCATATAGCAAAACAAATCTATCAGAAACACCCAAATATCTTCAAGTATTATATTTATCTCTGTGTTTACGTGCCTCTCTGATCAAGCGCGGGAAGATGAGCCTCCCTGATGGTACGTCACGGAGCCTGAGCCTGAGCGTCTGCAAATCTTGAGTGCGTTTTGAGAACTCGGGGAATTTGCAGATTTTGATTGCGGATTATTTAAAAACGGCTGACTGGATACAAAAAGTGACGACGTATTGTTGATATACTCGTCAATGGCTATGATTTGACTGCATTAAATCAGGAATGATGAAATGGTCTGGACGACTACTTTAAGCAATTTTTGTCTCTCTCTGTCGCTCTGTCTACGTTCACTGACTCAATGTTTTTGTTCCACAATATATCGCTCACCTCACGTGTATTAATTGTTCATTATTTTACGGTACTGTAATACTTATGGTTGTTTCGTATCCCAAGCTGCTATCATTTATGTTACCCTTTTCTGTGTTGTTATTACAGGTAACAGGGGTCAAACCAAGTAAGAATACTTACAATTGTTGGTGACACAGTAGGGGTTGTTGCCTCTAAAGTGTTGTTTGATGGGTAGGAGTATCTTCACCGTCCTAGCCAGACACTTCAAATGGTAGTTAAATAAAAGTGGTCGAGCGGTTGTTTATAAGGCCTGTTAATATTTAAGTACCAGAACAATAATTACAATATATATATATATATATATATATATATAATATATATATATATATATATATATATATATATATATATATATATATATATATATATATTATATATATATAAATATATATATATATATGTACACTGAGGGCGAGTGACAAGTCACGTTTTTTTTTTTTCGTTTTTTTTTCGGGCCTCCAGCAGAGGAGGACCACGGACTAGCTTGAGCCCGTCAGAGAGATACTTTTGAAAAAAGAGAGGAGAGTGTTCGTGCTGCTGGCGTGCGGCACGAGGACTGGCTTGTCCATCCTGACTTGGAGTGCGGGGTAGAAAGGGGCACGTTCTGACGGCCAAGGAACTTAAAAGTCTTTCGAATGGCCGGAACAGCTCTGTGACTCGGTCCGCTGTCTTCTGTCTTCTCTCCGGCCAGTTGCAGCATATATGGAGGTTTGGCCGGAATCTCACAGGTTCCGGCGTCCATGTCTCTCAGGCCTGTTGTGCTCTGTCAGCGTCATCATCCTTGGGCAGTGCGCAGATATGATACACACACAACTTGTGTGTGCATTCTGGAGCCAGGGGCGAGGTGTTTACGTGTTGCCTCAAGACACCAGGCTGACTGTCCACGTCATCCTTATAGGCCATGGCGTGCTACTTCGTCAACATAACCTCATCAAAAGGTGTCGTTGTCTCAGATAGACAGGCGACACACATCCTGTAGCTTAGTTGATAAATTAGTTATATACATATAATCTCTACCTATTTAGGATCCTAATAGGTGAATGAGGCGTCTTGTCGTGGCGCCTGCCTTTCTTGTAGGTAGACATGACGCGAAGCTGGCTTGGAGACGAGTATATAGCGGAGGCTGTATGGCGGGTGGCTTCGAAGGAACGACAACAGGTGACCACGTCTTGAAGTGAAGCGCCTGTGTCTAGGGAGAGGCGTTGAATCAGCTCTTCATCTCGCACACCCATCAGCAGAACCATTTTCAATTGGATCTCCGCGCACGTTATAGCGTTACTAGTACACAAGTCGACCTCCTCTGCCAGGTTCTTCAGGCGTACGAAGAAATTGGAGAATGACTCGCCGTCAGCCTGCTTACAACACAGTAATTCTCGACGGCGTAGTGCTTCATTTCGTTGACTCTTGAAGTGGGGCTGTAGGGTGTCTAAGACCTCTGTCACAGTCAAGGAAGTGTCAGGTGCGATCCCTAGGGTATGTTCAAGGATCCTTTGTACGTCCAGTGACACAGCCATCCGCAGCTGGATGAGTTGCTTATGTCGTGGCAGCCTCTGTGAATGGTAGAGTAATCTTCCCACAGACGACGCCACTGCCGGAAAACTTGGAAGGAAGAATCAGCCAATAACGTCGGTGGACTGTGGGCCACATGCTTGTCTGCTGAAGTCGCGTCGGTGGGCGTGGCAGCCACAGGAGAAGCTGCGAGTGGGGCGGTGGTTGTCGCGGAAGTCGCGACCGTGGGTATGGCGCCACACGCACCGGCATCGAGGGGGGATGGAGGTGAAGGAATGTCCCGCGTGCTGGCCGCAGACTGCGGTCTGTGCAAAGGAGACAGAAGTGTGACAAGAACTTGGAACCGTGAATCCTCCTCCTTTCTCCTGGCCTCTTTGTCACGTAATCGTCTCTCCTCATCACGCTGGCACCTCTGCTCTTCATCCTGGATGCGTCGGTTATCAGCTGATAGCCGGGACTCCTCCAGATAGCGAATCAAACTTGATATCGCGTCCCCCGGTAGCGAGGAGGAATGTGTCGTGTTTAGTGGTTCAAAGGGTGGGGAAGCGATTTCCCCTTCGTCATCCTCCCAGCCGCTTGCCGCGGGTGACAATACGGGGAATGACATCTGGGAGGGAGATGCTAACCGATAACCACCGTACGTGGAATATAGAAAAACACAGGGAATTGTGGGTTCTGTGTGTGTGGTGTGTGTGTGTGGCGCTGGAGCGGGGTGGGTGAGAAGAGGGGTGGTCTCTAGCCGCCCGGCCTGCACCTGGTTTCAAGGTCAGCCGTACCAAGCGGCGATGGTGAACCACCAACGGGGCCCCGGTACAAAAAAAGCACACTAAAAAACACACACAGCACTTATAATACACTGGTTACCCTACCGTCAAACGCAGTCCACACGCCTTACGTCTGTCCACAGGCACACGAGCACACGATGCTGGAGATGAAGTAAATCCAGGGAAGAAGCGTGGGTCGGTGAAGAGAATACCTCGTGGCGTCCAGGCGGGAGTCGTTGGAATGGCAGGAGTCGCTGCCCGTCTCTCTAAGTTCTTATACCTGCGATCTGCGCCATGGTGCTCGAGGTTTGCAGTGATTAACCGAAGTGGTTGAGGGGAGTTTATCCAAAGGAGAAGCGAGCATCTTCCGTAGGTGGTTTATTCTAAAGAACAGAGATATGCCGGACTACCAGCGGAGGGCTGGTCTTAGCGGTTAGCGGTCCGGTTACAGGGCAACGACTAGTTACATGGTATGTCTGGAGGGCGGTGCACTGTTGCCACATCGTGGCGCAGTTGCCATATAACAATATGTGTGTATTAGGAGGCGTGCATATTATGTAGGTGTGACTGTCTGGTTATATTCACATATCCACACTTTCCACTCGTGGACGTTTCACACTGTTGAACATCATCACCTGTGACACTGTAAGTGCTGCTGCTGTAGCTTTGGCAGTCATTTTTGCTTGCTCCATGATGTTTGCACCATTGAGGATCATGCTAACTAAAGCAAGGAGAGAACTTGTTACAGCTTCTTCTTTGCTCTTCTGGAAGGAACCATTGAATGAGTAGGCTTTGTTGAATATATCTTTCCGAACAAACTGAGCTGCTTTTGCCAAGTGCACTGATTCGGTGTCGTAGTTACAGGCCTTTCTAAGGGCTCCTCCTATGTCTTCGTTGAACGTCAGGAGGATAGCTCTGCCTTCTGTGTATTCAGAAACGTCAGGCAGTGCATCCAGGAGTCTCTTCTTCAGCCTTGTGCTGTGGGTGCGATCTGCTGTGTCCACAACGCCGAGTTGCGCTAGCCGAAACTGGTACAGTTTGGCAAGATCAGCCAACTTAAAGACAGGTGCAATGTCATTCTCACGCGCGTTTCTCATATAACTCAGCAAAGGCAATGCCATACAAATGGTGATCTGCACTTTATTCCTGGCTTGAAGCTGCCTCAGACCTTCTGTGTCTATTGTAGAAGTGGGTAAGACATTTTGCATCGTACTTTGCTTCTAATGTAATCATGTCACTCCCTGCAAGTTTGGCCAGAATAGTCCGGCCGCCAATTGCTATTTTTAGGGTGAACCTTATTTTGACGACTTAAGTTTTTTTTACTGTGAATTTTTCTTGCTCAAACCTTCTATTAAACAACCATCCTTACTGGACAGCTGTCAGTATTGAGCAATTTGAGCTATGGCACAAAGTCTGAAAATGCCGAAGAATTTTCATAATTTTTTTTTTTTTCCATTGTCCTTATATTTGCAATTGTTCTAATCGCTACTCTCTTCTCTAGGTTCAAACTGAGGCGAAAACTGTGTGAACACTGCCAGCCATGATCCAGTGAGGCAATAGGAGCTTATACCTCTACAGGCCCAGATCTTTCCTTTGCTATATAAAATCGTCTGTTGTCATAAAATTACGAAAAGTAACTCAATATACCAAATTAGTTAGTCGACAAGGATACTAAACAGGTCATATGTATAAAATATTGCTTATATTAACTAAAAATCGTCTAATGGTACCCAAATTACAATGGAAATTACGCTCTAGGTCTCAAGGTGTTAAGGAAAAATTCTTCGCCATAATTCACAGGTCAGGAAGACGATTGCTACTTTCACTGAAAGTATAACTGTAGTGACAGACTCAAAAGTAGTAAACTTAACAAAGATAACCTACATACACAATAGGTTGCCGTTACAGTATGATGAAAATAAGGAACTTGTACTCAAAGCTCACAAGGGATGTGCTGAAAAATATTTTCATCCAAAGGAAATTAAAAAGGCTTTGAAACGTCAGCATACAGAGGAAGAAGCTAGCACATCTATTGAACTACCAAGAAAAAGGCGTTCAGAAGTCCCTAGGTTTAACTTCTTACACGACTGCATGTTCTGTGGTGAAGAATGTAAGGTTGAAAAAAATCAAAAAAATCCCTCTCGCTGGAGACCAGCATATGTCTGCAGACAAGTGAAGAGAAAAGGACACAAGCCATTGCTAAAGGAAGGCATTTTAGACAAATGTAAAGAAAGAAATGATAAATGGGCCTATGAGGTTAGGGTTAGGGTGGGTGGTGCAGTAAGTGATTTACATGCGGCCGATGCTCGCTACCTTGTAGACTGCCGCACAAAGTTTATGTCATCAAGATCCACAACTGCAGCAATATAAGCAACACATTCTGCACAAGATGTTGTTAAGTCTGATGAAGCTTTGGAAGGCATTATCAGGGTTCTCAAAGCTAACAAGACACATATTTGGAATTCAGTTGATCTGCACAACTTATATTTAGAAAATTGGGGCTGTATGCTCTCCCGACGAATGCTTGTTCATAGACTTTCTGAACACTTTGGTAAAGATTTATTGATTCTTTCTTCACCAGGGATAGCCACAATAATCGTCTTTCACAGTGAGACTGAGAAAACATTACGCATCATTGCAGACCCAGAAGACGATGGCACGGACAGAGTTGTAACCATGGTAAAGACCCAGATTTGTCATGAGGCCAAACAACTTGATCTGGAAAGAGAACACTACAGCATATCCTTAGACTATGACAAAGCTTCCAGATATGTTAGGCAAGATATTGACACATTCCTTGGCAATGCTCATAACACAGCCAGATAATCAATGTCACCATGTTTAGCAAGATATACCACGCTTACATAAAACGATGATGACAAAGGAAATTGATGATGAGTTTGAAGTAATCAGGTACAGTGGCTCAAGTAAACCTGCTATTCCACCACAGTTTCTCAAAAAACAGGTTCCATCAATAAAATAGCTTGCACATACAGCTGTAGCTAACCAAAAAGCTAAGAGAGATGTCATATTCTTCTTGAAAGATGTCACAAAGGGTGAAGGGTGTCCTGAGTTTCATAGATATACGTAATACACGTTTCAGTCGTGAGCAAGGAGAACCTCTTCAGCCCAAGACTGAAGCTGTTTACCTCCACTTTACCACTTATTGACATGCCACCTGCACATCTAGACACAATAATGACTGCAGTGTCTAAAGTATAAAGAATAAGTCAGGAGACAGGACAGAACTTTACTCTCTTCACAGCTGACCAGCAACTTTACAAAGTCACTGTTCAAACAAAATGTGCATATCTAAGTCTATTTCCAAATCTTATTCCCAGATTAGGGGTAATGCATATGCTAATGAGCTTTATTTATTGGTGCTGTTGGGACACTGATGGCAGGATATCTGGTCTTGCAGAAATTTTTAAAGCTGTATTTGGAGTTGTTGGAAAAATGTTAAGTGGAAAGAAGTTCCCAATGAATATGAGAGCTCTGCGTTTATTTTTTCCACCATTTATGTTTTTACATTTATCAAGTTACTATGTATTTTTAGTTGTAAAAAAAAAAAAAAAAAAAAAAAAAAAACATACATAGCCAATAAAAAAGGGGGTCAGCCAGTTCCTCCAAGTTGGTGCCCCGGGACGTAGGCTGAAGGCTGGAAATTATATCGGATCAAATGCTAGATGTTAAAACCATTTTCATGAAAATATTTTTTATGTTCACTCCAAAACATATTTTTTTAAATATCATAAAATGCCCCGTCCTGACAGCTGTCCAGTAATGCATTTCTTTAAACTGATGATCTAGTCTAACAGAATCTGCAATAAAAAAAAATTAAGACCTTAAAAGAAGGTTTAGTCCCCCGCATGCCGGACTAGAAGGAATGTATCCTGCAGATCTCTTGCATATTCACGTACCCGACCATCTACATCATATGTTGAAGCTTCGTGAAGAACACCATCTGGGAGGTCACAGAAGAAACAGACTGGCCCTTTCTCCTGGGGTTTGAGATTTCTCTGACTGGAACGTCTGCCACTAAGGGAGGGTGAGCTGGTGGAGCTACCTTCTCCAGAGGTAGCTCTTTTGTTCTCGGCCCGTTGAAGTTTGGTCTTGTTGACTTTGGCACGGCATGACTTGTGCCAAATGGCCAGGTTCTCTGCCATTGTGGGTGCAATGCCTTTTTTGCTTGCCTTCTATCTTTTGGATTCACTATTTGGACGTCACTATAAAAATACTGCCTGCGCCACCACGGGCGAGGGCCAACCATCACAGCCCTCAAGGGAACCTCCAGAGTCTACCATCCGAGCCCCTGGGTCACCACTGCCTACAGGTGCTATAGGCACAATTGTAAAAAAAAAAAATATAATATTTTTTTTTAAATAATAATAATAATAATAGGAACATTCTGATTATCAGGATAATTATTATATCTGTTCACTGGTTGAGAAACTAAGCATGGCATCATACAGGGTGCAGCAGCACTCAACACAATACATAACTTTACGGAGAAAAAAATCCTTCCCTAAAGCAGTTAATACATTGCATATCAGTATGACCTTGACCTTGACCTTTAAAGATCAGTCAAGATCACCTTAAGAACTACAACCTTAAGATGCCTAGGTGTTTTTCAATATGTTACCAAGGTTATATAAAAGATAATAGCCTTGGCAGACATTTCTTTCCCTAAAATAATGTTTGCCCTTGACCTAGAATTTGAAGGTCATCCAAGGTCACCGGAGGAGACCCTCAAGGTGGTTCTCTATCTGAAAATGATCACTTGGGTCTAAAGATATAATGTGGAAAATTTCATGCTTTTATCACTTGGTGCACAATTCTTATGGTATCTGCTCCACTAATCGGTGTTCCCTAAGGATATCATCCTGAAAACGATACCTGTTATATTTCTCCTTACGATTCAATAAATAATATAAACTACGATTGCTTCAGCTCTCCTTTGTCCAATTAGCGTTGTGTTTTCAGCCGTCTCGTTATATACGTGTAGGAAACAGGTTGGAATATTGTTGTGTTTGAACATTTCCTATCACAGAAGGTCGAGAGGGAGAGAGAGAGAGAGAGAGAGAGAGAGAGAGAGAGAGAGAGAGAGAGAGAGAGGAGAGAGAGAGAGAGAGAGAGAGAGAGAGAGAGAGAGAGAGAGAGAGAGAGAGAGAGAGAGAGAGAGAGAGAAGAGAGAGAGAGAGAAGAGAGAGAGAGAGAGAGAGAGAGAGAGAAGAGAGAGAGAGAGAGAGAGAGAGGAGAGAGAGAGAGAGAGAGAGAGAGAGAGAGAGAGAGAGAGAGAGAGAGAGAGAGAGAGAGAAGAGAGAAGAGAGAGAGAGAGAGAGAGAGAGAGGAGAGAAGAGAGAGAGAGAGAGAGAGAGAGAGAGAGAGAGAGAGAGAGAGAGAGAGAGAGAGAGAGACAGGTTAAGGTTTCAGTTTCAGACACGAATTGGAGGAGTGTTTCGATTCACGCTTCACTGGTTGTCAGGTTGTGTGTGTGTGTGTGTGTGTGTGTGTGTGTGTGTGTGTGTGTGTGTATGTGTGTGTGTGTTTGTTGTTGTTGTTGTTGTTTTTGTTGACATGGTGAAGGCTGGGAAGAATGAGGAGACTGAATAGGTAGAAATCCTGACCTCTAATTATTTGTTATATATTCATTGTTATTATTGTATTATTGTTACTGTTAGTATGGTATTTATTCTGAACTGGAAATATTAGTGACTTTATAAGAGCTTCACTTCTTTCTGTTTCTTACAACTTGTTTTTTTTCTTCTTCAGGAGGTGAGTGGGAGAGAATCTGGCCCGTCTACCTCCAAGGACTGGCTAAGTAACTGGTTATCTTGTTCATAATTCACAGAAGCTCACATAGTTCACAGAAGGTACCTGATAGTGGACATATGTTTAGAGGAGAGGATGATGAGAAACTCAAAGATATTGTGATAACTAGGGAAATGATAGAAGAAGGTATAGACAGAATGAAGAATTTTAGGTCACCAGGACCAGATGAAGTGTATCCCAGAGTATTAAAAGAATGCAAAGAGGTTGTTAGTGAAGCGTTAGTGCATATTTTTAGGAAATCGATTGATATAGGCGAAGTGCCGTTAATGTGGAGGAAGGGAGATGTAGTTCCCATATTTAAGAAGGGAGATAGAGGATTAATGTCAAATTATCGACCCGTTAGCCTGACGTCAGTGGTAGGTAAATTATTGGAATCTGTTATTGCAAAAAATATTAGAGAGCATCTTGAAAAGCATAGTTTGGTAAATGATTCACAACATGGGTTCACCAAAGGTAAATCATGTCTCTCTAATTTTGTGAGTTTTTATAGAAAAGTTTATGAAACAGCAGATAATGAGGATTATGATATAGCATACCTGGACTTTAGTAAGGCATTCGACAAGGTGCCACATGGTAGACTCTTAAATAAGGTCATGGAATAGATGGGAAGGTTCTTCGTTGGATTAGATCTTGGCTAAGTAATAGGCAACAAAGGGTTACAACTAATGGTTCTAGATCTGAATGGGGGCGGGTAACGAGTGGGGTTCCACAAGGGTCTGTTTTGGGTTCATTACTATTTTTGATTTACATCAACGACTTGGATAGTGGGATTAGTAGTGATATCAGCAAGTTTGCGGATGATACTAAGGTAGGTAGGATTATTAGATCACAGTCTGATGTAAATATTTTGCAACGAGACTTAGATAAATTTAATGAGTGAGCAGATAGATGGCAGATGGAATTTAATATTGATAAGTGTAGC
>JACEEZ010018891.1:87500-112500 GCA_016584305.1 Chionoecetes opilio | reverse complement strand
TGGGCTTATAATGTGCCCCTGGTCGAGCTGGTTCCAAAACTGTGGCATGTGACGGGATTGTGCCACGGGGGGCGGAACTTAGCGCGGAGACACACACACACACACACACACACACACACACACACACACACACACACACACACACACACACACACACACACACACACACACACACACACACACTTTCGCTTTTATTATTATAGATATACGTATATATCTGTCTCTCTTTCTATCTGTCTTTCTGTTGGCTGTCTGTCTGTCTCTCTCTCTGTATGTATGTCTCTCTCTCTCTCTCTCTCTCTCTCTCTCTCTCTCTCTCTCTCTCTCTCTCTTCTCTCTCTCTCTTTTCTCTCGTCGGATGATTACTTACCTTTTTTTTGCCGTGTTTCCTTCTTTCAGTCGGACGCTTTTGTTCCTTTGTCTTCCTGGATTAGGTATCTTTTGCTCACTCTGACGCCTTTGTTTGTGCCTTAATTGGTCCAGACATTTTCTTGTTTTTTCTTTATTTGTTTATATCTTCATGGCGCCGATGAGAATAGGTTTTTTTTACTGGAAACTTTAAAAGCGAAGACTAGGAAGCGTGTGTTGTAGAAGTTATGAGTTTTATTTTGGAAATTGTGCAGACAATTCATGGTTTTTTTTCTTCAAATAGTAATATGTCGGTTACATACGTTATATTTCTAAAAATCCAGACGTATTACCGTCGTGTTACTTAAGGCTGCAGTAAGTTTGCATATTATTTTTATTATTATTATTTTATATTGTTATTTAGAATGGAAAGTTAGTTTTTTGAAGCCTTGATAAAATATTCTTTTTTTCTATACAGAATTTCAGTCACGTTCTTCTGCGTATGTAGGAATTAATAATGTAGTAGTGTTTATTGATAATTCCTGAACCTTTCTATTCCAAGAATGTGTGTGTGTGTGTGTGTGTGTGTGTGTGTGCTTTTGCGTGTGTGTATATATATGTATGAGTGTGTGTGTGTGTATTCATCTAGTTGTATTTTACAGGGCCAGCGCAACACTCGTATGGCCCCGTCTCCATATCAGCATTTTTATCATTCATCCTTAGTGGTTAGTGTTGGCCGAAGCCAGCACTCCGGGAGACGGGTCACAAACCCCGGCTGACACCCGGTACCTATTCACTGCTGGGTGGACAGGGGCTGGGGTTTTAAGGAAACAGCCCATATGTTTGCGCTCCGCCCGGGGATCGAACCCGGGACTTCTCGGTTGTGAACCGAGCGTGCTAACCACTACACTACGGAGTACCGTAGTGTACTCCGTAACGTGTGTGTGTGTGTGTGTGTGTGTGTGTGTGTGTGTGTGTGTGTATATATGTGTATGTGTGTATGTAGTGGGATAAATCTAATAGCTAAATGGAAAATAGATTATAAAAATATCACAGCACTCTCCCTGTATTCCCACACACGGCTTAAGCCAGTGACCGGTACGTGTCAAGCCGTATTGCCTAATGGATTGTTTTACCGGCTTATCTGTCACCCGTGTTCTGTCCCGCCACTACCTATCCATCCATCCATCCATCCATCTATCTATTTTTTTATCTATTTATATATTTATCTATCTATATCTATCTATTTATCTATTTATCTATTTATCTATCTATCTGTCTGTCTGTCTGCCTATCTATCTATCTATCTATCTATCTATCTCTCCATCCATTCCTTCCTCCATCCATTCTTCAATCCATCACTCACTCACTCACTCACTCCCTCACTCTGTCCATCTCTCTTTTCTTCCTCATCAAAATATATGTATGCCTCCTTCTTCTTTTTTGTGTGTGTATGTGTGAGTGTATGTGTGTGGAGAAAGAAAGAGAGAGAGATTCAGATTCAGATTCAATACTTTTATTCACAATTGAGTTAACATTTGTGAAAAAGACTGTTTCGAGATAAGTCTTATCTCAGGATACATAGTATTAGCTGATGATAAAGCAAGTACATTGATACGATGGACAATATTGTTGAGTTTTAGTAAGCTTCACAGTTTTGTTTTGTTTTGTTTTGTTCTTCCTTAGATTAATCATCTAATGGCACAGAATTCTGGATGGGCAGTTAGTGTTTGTGGGAGGAGACTAATGAAGTGAATTGCAAGTTCAGCAAGGGTGGGTGTGGGCACAGAACACTGTTGTCTTTGGCGGGTGACGCAGCCACAGTCACGAAGGTAGTGAGCAAGTGTGTGCCCATCCTCAGTAGCGCACAGCCTACAGCGACGTCCTTCCTCCGGCGTGTTGATGCATTTTCCCATCCATAAGGGTACCCAAGTTTGATCCTGGATCTCACCACCTCGCACAACCGACTTAGAGGACGTTATGGTGGGAGCAGACACCCAGCGGCCACATCGGTGTACCACCGGGCACTCGTGCTGCCGCAGCCAGCCTCCTGCTCGTGCACCCTCCGTCTCTGTCCCTCCGCCCGGCGCCTCACTGTGCCCCTCAGCTGTTGGAGGGTCCTGGGAATAACGACAGTCACTGCTTCATTCATGGTCGCCTGCTTGGCCAAGGCGCCTGCTTCCTCATTGCCTGTGATGCCAACATGGGAGGCGACCCATGTGATAGTAACGCTCCTGCCCATGTTGTGAATGGCCTTGACTGCCGCACGAATGGCGTGTGCCAGGTGGGTATTCTCAGTGTCCTGCTTGTTGATGCAAGCTATGGAAGTCATGGAGTCCGTGACGATGAGGGTGTTGAGGCTGTGGGCGGTGTGGGCGTGATCCAGAGCCATAGATATGGCTGTCAGTTCAGTTTGCGTGGAGGATGAGAAATCCGAGGTTCACGCAGAGGCTGTGTGTACGCGGGTGGCAGTGGCGACAGGATCCTCGCCACCCATTTTGCACACAAAGGCTGCGCCTGACCGTCCTTCGGCAGGATCTGTAGATCCGTCGGTGTAGTGTACTGCTGCGTATGGCTCCCTGACGCCTTGTATGTTTTGCAGACCTTCCTGCCTCAGTTCCACGGGTAGACAGTCACGTTTCTTTCGCCGCGGGGGCCTGACAACTGTTGTGATGAGTGTGGCCTCCCACGGGGCCGAGAGAGAGAGAGAGAGAGAGAGAGAGAGAGAGAGAAAAAAGAGAGAGAGAGAGAGAGAGAGAGAGGTAATGACTAATGGGGTCCTTTTAAACGTCCAGGACTGTCTAGGACCACGTGACTCTCTCTCTCTCTCTCTCTCTCTCTCTCTCTCTCTCTCTCTCTCATGGTCCCAAGGCGCCCACACCCCCGGGGGACGCCACACCCCCACAACCGCTAGCTGAGTCACAACACCTCGGTAATGAACTGGGACCTCGCCCTTCTCCTTTGGGACCCCTTCTTACCCCCCCTACTTTTCTTCTTCTTTCCTTTTTCGTTATCCTTTTTTTCTGTCTGGTCAGATTTTGTCTCTCTCTGATCCTTTTTTCGCTTCATATATATTTTTTCCTTCCTCTATCTTCTTCCTTTGTCTTCCTCCTCCTTTTCCTTTTTCATGATCTTTCTTTTTTTCCTTTTTCCCCTTATATTTATTTTTTCATTGCTTTCTCCCTTCCTTTCTCCTCCTTCTCCTCCTCTTCCTCCTCTTCCTTTTTCGTGATCATTTTTCTTTCTCGGTTTTTTCGCTTCATATTTTTTTTCATTTCTTTGCCCTCCTACATTCTCCTCCTCCTCCTACTTTTACTTGATCCTCCCATTCCTTTTTTTCCTACTTGTTTTTCCTTTTTCCATTCCATTAGTTTCTTCCTCCTTCCTCTTCCTCCTTCTACTTGTTTCTATCGTGGTCTTTCTTTCCCATTTTTCCTTCCTTTCCTTTTTCTCTTTCGTTCTTTTGCCTTCCATGTCCTCTCATCTCTCTTCCTTTTCTCTCCTTTGCATCTTTATATCCTCCTTGCTTCTTCTATTCTCTTCTTCGCCTCTCTCATTTTATCTATTCTAGTTATTTTTATTCACTCCTTCTCCTTCTCTCTCCATCTATTACTCTCTGTCTGTTCTTCCTTTGTATTCCTTTGTATTTCTTTATATTTCAAATAGTGTTTTTTACCCTTTTCTCTTTTTTCGATTTTATTCTTTTACTCCACTTGTTAATTTTTTTTAGCTCACTCTCCTCCTCTCATCTCTCCTCTCTCTCTTCATCTATTACAAATAGGTTTTTTTTATTCTTTTCTCCCTTTGTTCCTTCTCCATATATTCTTCTCTCTCTCTCTCTCTCTCTCTCTCTCTCTCTCTCTCTCTCTCTCTCTCTCTTGATTTTTATTCTAACGTATCAACCTTTTTTTTCCATCTTCATTGTTTTCCCTCCAGATTGCATTTTACCCTCAATCATTTTTCAATAAATTTTCCTTCTCTCCTTCCTTCCCTTCTTCTCTCCTCTCCTCCATTCTCTGCTTTTTCTTCCCTCTGTCTTTTTCCTTATCTCCCTTTTTGGGTCTCTTGTCTCCCCCTTTTCCTTCATTCCTTCCTTCCTTCCTTCCTTCCCATACTTTCTGTGATGAAATCTTCCACTTTTCACTTTTAATTTTTAACAACTTTTATGTCAGTGTCTTTCTTTTTATTTTGTTTCTTATTTAGATTTTTAATATTTTGTTATTTATATCTGTTCTGTTTTTTTTTATTGATGTTTCACTTTCCTATATTTTATTTTCCTTCTTAAAAAAAATATTTTTCCTTTTCGTTATTGTATTGCTAATATTTTCCTCCTCCTCCTCTTCCTCCTCTTTTTTCTTCTCACACACACACACACACATACATACATACATACATACATACATACATACATACATACATACATACATACATACACACACACAAGCAATTTTCGGTGCTACTATAGCGTGCGGTCTACCGGGACATTTTACACTATAGCGTGCGGTCTACATTTCTTACTCGCTATTTACACTCTACACTCTTACCCTTCAGGCTGCAATTTACTATTGCTATATGATATTGTTTATTATACAGTAGAGTATTATAGAAAAAACAAACTAGTAAGTAATTTATTAAGCACAGGGCGATATTCCCCACCCCTGTCACTTTTTTTTTCTTACATAACACTACCACATCGATGACAAGGCTCTGTTTCTTGTAGTGTGTCCAGAAGATTGCTTTCACGTAAAAACTTAACCGCTGTCTCTTCTCTCAAGATGACACTTCTGTAGAATTCTTTCAACAGCATTGTAGAGGGTTAAGTGTGTCAGACTGATGTTTTCGGCTTGAATTTTAGGAGGATACCAAGAAATTACTTCGTTGATTCCTATTTTATAAGGTTGAGTAGGGTCCCGGTACTCAGGTCAGGTAAGGTCAGGTCAGGTGTGGACTTGTTAGAATGCACATTGAAACTATGGGGTAGTCAGATCAGGTCAGGTCAGGCGGGATCTTTGTAGACCGCACGTTAGGGGAGCGTAGACTGCAGGCCCCGATGTAGACCGCACGCTATAGTAGCACCCAATTTTCTTTGGATCACCTGAAGATCCGTCACCCCAGAATGTCCACCTGAAGATCAGTCACCCCAGGATATCCCACCTGAAGATCCGTCACCCCAGGATTTCCCACCTGAAGATCCGTCACCCCAGGATTTCCCACCTGAAGATCCGTCACCCCAGGATTTCTCACCTGAAGATCCGTCACCCCAGGATTTCCCACCTGAAGATCCGTCACCACAGGATTTCCCACCTGAAGATCCGTCACCCCAGTCCACAGTGAATATAATTTATAAAATGATAACAAATATATTCCTTTGTGTTATGCATCTTGGAGAAATGCATCTTCTGAAATTCGAGAACGGGTAAAAAAAGATCCAATTCTTATAGACTTAGTGGATTTGTATACTTCAGGCTGTCTTTTGTTTGGCATTTCCACAGAAAATCATCCTTCGATCTGGAGTCTATTGTCAAATTCATCCAGTTATCACAAGTATCACACTTAATTTCACGCTTTAAAAGTCTGTTTTGTTGAAGCCACCGAATAACCTTAGTGGAATCATCACACAACAGTGGTAGGACGCTAGGGTTTGGAAGGTATTGCGTGCCAGGAACCACTGACTCCTATGACTTATATTTTTTAGTCAACTTATTTTTATATAGTCCTCCTACCTGACTGGAGGGTCCTGACTCCTCTCTTTTACCCATTTGACCTGACCTCATTTGGAAAGTGAAGTCAGTTCAAGTCTTGACCCCACTTGAAGATCCGTCACCCCAGGATATCCCACCTGAAGATCCGTCACCCCAGGATATCCCACCTGAAGATCAGTCACCCCAGGATATCCCACCTGAAGATCCGTCACCCCAGGATATCCCACCTGAAGATCCGTCACCCCAGGATATCCCACCTGAAGATCCGTCACCCCAGAATGTCCACCTGAAGATCCGTCACCCCAGGATATCCCACCTGAAGATCCGTCACCCCAGGATTTCCCACCTGAAGATCCGTCACCCCAGGATTTCCCACCTGAAGATCCGTCACCCCAGGATTTCCCACCTGAAGATCCGCCACCCCAGGATTTCCCACCTGAAGATCCGTCACCCCAGTCCATAGTGAATATAATTTATAAAATGATGATAACAAATATATTCCTTTGTGTTATGCATCTTGGAGAAATGCATCTTCTGAAATTCGAGAACGGGCAAAAAAAGATCCAATTCTTATAGACTTAGTGGATTTGTATACTTCAGGCTGTCTTTTGTTTGGCATTTCCACAGAAAACCATCCTTCGATCTGGAGTATATTGTCAAATTCATCCAGTTATCACAAGTATCACACTTAATTTTTCTTTAATTTGATTTCACCTTTCCATCGTCTTTGGCTCTTTTCACGTGTTTTCAATCTCTTCCTTTTCCTCATTAATTCGATCACTTCAATCTTTTCCATCAAATTTCCTCGATAACTTTACCCCGAGACGTCATTTTCACCATAATTGTAATCTCTCTCTCTCTTTCTCTCTCTCTCTCTCTCTCTCTCTCTCTCTCTCTCTCTCTCTCTCTCTCTCTCTCTCTCTCTCTCTCTCTCTCTCTCTCTCTCTCTCTCTCTCTCTCTCTCTCTCTCTCTCTCTCTCTCAATCTTATCTTCACTACGCCGTTTCCCCTTCCCTCCTTTCACTTCCCACCCTTTACTTCGTACCATGCAAGAGAGAGAGAGAGAGAGAGAGAGAGAGAGATATGAATGGTGAACGGCTTGATGTAAGTGAATGGGGAAAAAGAGGAGTGGGAGCTACACTTTCCAGGAGGAGGAGGAGGAGAAGAGGGGGAGGAAGAGGAGGAGGAGGAGGAGGATTACATAGGATTTTACATAGGAGTAACAGACACCAGGAGACCTATTGGTCCATAGCGAGGGTATCTGCTGAACTACATACTACTAACTATCAACTACTTGTAAGAAAACAGTTGGAAAATGATACCATGTCCCTAAAGAGGATAGGAACATGGAAGTTTCATAGTGCAGAATGATAGGATATGAAAAATACTAACTACAACTACCACTACCACTACAACTAATCGATACGGGGGACTAGATACGAATTCGCACTATCAATACCCATTTACTTTACAGTGCGCGTCAAGTCTGTTTTTGAATGTAGTTATTGTGTTGGCTCCGACAACATTTGCTGGTAACTTGTTCCATCGATCAACGACTCTAACATTGAAATAATTTTTGCGGAGATCGGTGATGCAACGTTGACCGTTTAGTTTTAAACCATTATTTCTTGTTGTCACTTGAGTTGAAAGCTCGAATAGGGTCTCTTGATTAATGACATCAAAACCTTTTAGGATCTTAAAGGTTTCTATCAAGTCCCCACGGATTCTACGATCCTTTAAGGAAAACATATTAAGTTTCCGCAGTCTCTCTTCATAAGATGAATTTCGCAGAGATGGAATTTGTTTGGTTGCTCTTCTTTGCACTGATTCCAATTTGGCTTGATCTTTTACGAAACAGGGCGACCAGAATTGAACGGCATATTCCAAGTGCGGCCTAACCAAGGACGTGTATAATTGTGTCATTACTTTCGGAGTTTTATGTTCAAAGTTACGTTTAATAAAGCCCAACAACATATTTGCCTTTTTACTGGCAGCTAGGCAATGCGAACTGGTTTTCAGATCATTACTGATGATGACACCTAAATCCTTTTCCTGCTGTACTTCAGTTAACGATTTATTTTGCATTTGATAGTTATATTTGAGGTTATCGTTGCCTATATGCATTACTTTACATTTATCGGAATTTAATTTTAATAGCCATTTGTCACTCCAATCTGATAGTTTGTCGAGATCACTTTGTATGAGTTCGCAGTTTTCTCTAGTATATGCTTTAGCGCCTAATTTGGTGTCATCTGCAAATTTTGATATTTTAGATACAAGTCCGCAGTCCAGATCGTTGATATATATCAGAAAAAGAGTAGGACCCAAGACCGAGCCCTGAGGCACCCCACTAGTGACATCTAACCAATCAGATGCCTCACCATTTATTACTACCCGTTGTTTACGATCTGAAAGCCAATCGCCAATCCATGAACATAATTGCTCTCCTATGCCATGTGCCCTTAGCTTGGTCAACAGTCGCTTATGTGGAACTGTATCGAAGGCTTTCTGAAAATCAAGGTATATTACATCCGAGTGAATTTTAGCGTCCCAGTTTGAATAAATGACATTAAAAAAGAGGAGGAGGAGGAGGAGGAGGAGGAGGAAGGCCAACAGGTCAGCCAAGGGTGTGATAGGAGTAGTGAGAGGTGGTTTGGAGCGACCTGTAGCGGCGAGGAGCAGGATCAATACAGAGAGAGAGAGAGAGAGAGAGAGAGAGAGAGAGAGAGAGAGAGAGAGAGAGAGAGAGAGAGAGAGAGAGAGAGAGAGAGAGCGAACACACATAACTGACATAATGTAAAATCCAAATAGAGAAAATTAAAAGAAAAACATGAATACATACTTACATACATGTGTTGTTTTACTGTGCGTGTGTATGTGTGTTTGTGTGTGTACGGTGTGTGTTAGTGTGTGTGTGTCTACATTAGTACCTATTTCAATAACTAAGGCACCGCTACCAAGTCTACCCACAACAACACACACACAATCATTGGGAAACCAAGGGTGAAGGACAGAGGGGGGGCACTACATTTATTACTCCTCTCTCTCTCTCTCTCTCTCTCTCTCTCTCTCTCTCTCTCTCTCTCTCTCTCTCTCTCTCTCTCTCTCTCTCTCTCTTATATCTATGTAATTTCATCTCATTTCACCTTCTCTCCGTCTGGCTTTGTCTCATATTTGCTCATTTTTCCCCGCGTCGGTTTATCATTTTCTTGTTGACCTCATCTCCACATCATTTTCTTAATCCTCTCTGTCGCCGTACTCACTCCTCCTCCTCCTCCTCCTCCGGACATGGTATCATTTTCCAACTGTTTTCTTACAAGTAGTTGATAGTTAGTAGTATGTAGTTTAGCAGATACCCTCGCTATGGACCAATAGGTCTCCTGGTGTCTGTTATTCCTATGTAATCCTATGTAAATCCTCCTCATGTGCCTATCTTCTTTAGGGACATGGTATCATTTTCCAACTGTTGTCTTACATGTAGTTGATAGTTAGTAGTATGTAGTTCAGCAGATACCCTCGTCATGGACCATTAGGTCTCTTGGTGTCTGTTATTCCTATGTAAAAAAAACAACCTCCTCTTCCTTCTTAGCAATGACACTTTTCGCAACATTCTCAACTTTCTCCAAAAATATACAGGAAAAAATACTTTGGCAAAAAAAAGATACATAATAATTCTATGGAAAAATAATATTGTGAAAAAAATGCATAGCGACGATTAACATTTCCTGACTTTTAAAATTTGAACTGATTTAAAAATAATATGACTTAAAAATATTTGCCTTGATACCCAGTTATAAATATAGATAATTTATATACAAAACTTATTATTTCCCCTGAGCAATCATTCGTGCCTGAGATCACTTCAAGCTTCACCCATTCCTACTGAAAATATTGCCATCGCTCTTGCCAATACTGGGATACATATTTTTATATTTTTCCGTTTATTTCGCGCCTCAAATTCAACTTCTCGACACACTTTCCAGATTCATCTAATAGTTTTTTTTCATTTTTTAAGATTCCTCTAACTTAATTAGATTCGTATTTACTGCTTTTCATATCTTTTTGAAAAATGTGTTGTTTCTATTGATATGCTGATTAAACAACATCTTGATATCTGTGTTTTTGTGTGGAGAGAGAGAGAGAGAGAGAGAGAGACAAACACAGGGACAGAGAGACAGACACAAAGAGACAGACACAAAGAGACAGAGACAGACAGACACACACACACACACACACACACACACACACACACACACACACACACACGGCCAACTCACATAAAGGGGACAGAGTGAATGGAAGGCTCCTCGTTCGTCGGTACACCTGCCCGCTCGTTCCTCTCCGGTGCTTCCTTGCTTACTCACCTGGGCGACACAGGGGTTACGGGTGGGGGTTACGAGTAGGCCTTGAGTGCCTTTGAAGGGCTAATGGGAAGGCTGTGGGAGGCCCTTAGGAGAGGTTAGGAAGGTCGTATGGTGCTAGAGAGAAGGCAAAGTAATGGTAGGAGGTACAGAGAGAGAGCGAGGGGGGGACACAGAAAGAGAGAGGGAGTGGGGGGCACAGAGAAAGAGAGAGAGTGGGGGGGGACAGAGAAAGAGAGAGAGAGAGAGAGAGAGAGAGAGAGACTGGATAATTTAATGGATGAATACCTAGCTCTCACTGTACAGGTAAATTATGTATAGATGTGCTGTTGAATTTAATGGAGGGATACAGAGAGAGAGAGAGAGAGAGAGAGAGAGGAGAGAGAGAGAGAGAGAGAGAGAGAGACTATGACTATGACTATGACTATATATATATAGTCATAGTCATAGTCATAGTCATAGTCATAGTCATCATAGTCATATATATATATAATTCAGTAGATATCTGCGTCATAGTTTCCATATGAATATTGAAAAGGTCTTATGATGAAATTACATTATAATAATTATCCTGAAACTCTTATTGATGTCCCCGTAAATAGAAGTAATGAGGAAAATAGCATTGGAAAAAACTCGTCGACATTCTTTAATTACGTTTTTGTTAATTACCTTGTGACAAAATAATGTAAATGTGACTTTATTTTCCTGGACGCGTGAAATGTATTAAATGTTTTGAAATGTCTGACAGTTTGTGAACGTTTGGTAATTTTGGCATTTCAAGTTTTCAATCGAATAATAGTTTGATAGATTGAACGTTTCGACATATAAACGTTTTTAGATCGAATGAACGGTATGACATAAACTTTCATCTTCCTCCCTGTTTTTCTTCCTCATGTTCTTCATATTCATATTCCCTTGTTTGGGGGAGGCGATGGCCGATTGGTCTTGAAGTAGTGAGCTCGATGTCCCGAGTTCGAATCCTGCCGAAGGCAACTCTTTCGACCATCTTTAACGCGGTGGATAGTTTATAGTCGATATATAGTAACGTCTGCAAGTAGTTGTGAGTTCAAGTTCCCGAGCTCAAGTTCTTCAACCAGAAGCAACTGTTTTTTCCATCGTCGAGTGGCCGAAAATACCCACATGCTGCATGAACCTCACCTTTCGACTGAGAGTGCGGCGGAGGGCACCAGGTGGCGGCTTGAGCCTCAGGTCAAACCATCATAGCAAACCATCACAAGTGTCACTATAAAAATCCAACCTGCGCCACCACGGGCGAGGGCCAAACCATCACAGCCCTCCAAAATGTGAAGGGCCATCCACCTGAGCCCTCAAGGAAAAATAAGAATAGACTACATGTGTTATAGGCTCCAACTTAAAAAAGAAAAATTATATTCATCTTCCTTTCTTCCTCCTTCCTTTCTTACGTCTTCCTTCGATCATTTCACCTCCATTCCCACCTTCCCTCTTCCCCTTCCTCTCCACATCTTCCCCCCCTGCCCCCTCCTTCCTTCACGCCTACCTGTGTATAGGAACCGACTCATCAATGTCGTGGGCAGGTGTGATAATCATTAATTGTAATCGATGGAGCAGAAAGGTACCCCGTGTGTGTGTGTGTGTGTGTGGTGTGTGTGCGTGTGCGTGTGTGCGTGTGTGCGTGTGTGCGTGTGTGCGTGCGTGCGTGCGTGTGCGTGCGTGTGCGTGTGCGCAACCCCTCAGCGCCGTGAGGGGTTGCGTGGCAAAGAAACCCATTAGATTTTTCAATATAGACAGAGAGAAATTTGTTGAGAATATTAAATATGTGAGTATTCCTAACAACAGTGTAAATAATTATGTCAATGTCTATGCTAAGAATGTGTCTGATGTCCTGTACGAGTGTGCGGAGCGTAGCAAGTGTGCCCCGACACCAGGTGTAGGCCAGGGTGACCTGCTCTTGGGTAGGTGGGAAAGGCTGTTGGGTGACACCGATGATGCCAGGGTATGGAAGGCTATCAGCTGGAAAGGGAATTTTGAGGCAAGCGAACGTGACAATAAGGATCGTCCGAGTGACGAGGATTTTAGAATTCATTTTGAGCGTGTGTTGAATACCACTCCTGTACCTTCCCCCCTGCATGTGAGCACTGATGTGAGAATACGAGTGCTGGATGATCCTATTTCTCCTGTAGAAGTTTAATTGCAAATTTAGAAACTGAAAGTGGATAAAGCTTGCTCAAAGCCAGGACGGGCTCAGTCCTGGTGTTCTAACCATGTTACCTGCACAGTGGTTGTTGACTATTACCTCAATGTTTAACACGGTGTTTTTGTCTGGCATGTACCCTGTGTCGTGGGTGAGAGCAAAGGTCTTTTCGATTTTTAAAAGAGGGAACAGGTCGGATGCTGACAATTACAGAGGAATTAGTGTGATAAACTCACTTATCAAAATTTTCGACATGGTCCTTTGCTACATATTAAACCAGTGGTTCCGCCCATTCCGTGAGCAGGCCGGAGCCCAAAGTAAGCGTGGGTGTACAGAGCACATCGTCTCGCTGCGGCTCCTCACCGACATGGCGCGTCGGAAAAAACTTAAGTTGTTTGTAACTTTTGTGGACTTCAGTAAGGTATATGATATGGTCCCTCGTGGCAAAAAATTCACTATCTTGAAGCGGCTAGGGTGTGGAATATTAATGTTGGCGGCACTTGTGGCCATGTACTGTGAGACTGAGTCAGTGATCGGCGGGGCCGTCATGACCGCAACCCTCGGGGTCAGACAGGGCTCACCCACCTCCTGCCTCTTGTTTATAGTATTCATGAACGAACTTATCAGAATGCTCAAGGCGAGGTGTGCGCCTGACGGGGTCTTGGGCTGGCTCCACACACTAGTGTTGATGGACGACACTATTGCTGGCTACGAGCAGGGAGGGAATTTTTTATTTTTTGTTTGTTTTTGTTTTACATCACAGGGAACTGGCCAAAGGCACAACAAAAATGGGTAACACAAAGCCCGCTTAGTTGCCAGTCCCTATAAAGAAGACAGTAAGAGAATAAAATTAAAATAAAGGGGTAGGCCAATTTAGTTCGGGAGGTGTCTTGTTACTCTTCTTTTGAAAAGATTTAAGTCATAGGAAAGTGGAAAAATAGAAACAGGAAGAGAGTTCCAGAGTTTACCAGTGAAAGGGATGAAAGAGTAAAGATACTGATTAACTCTTGCATTAGGGAGATGGACAGAATAGGGATGGGAATGAGTAGAAAGTCTTGTGCAGCGAGGCCGCAGGAGTGGGGGAGGCATGCAGTTAGCAAGTTCAGAAGAGCAGTGAGCATGAAAATAACGGTAGAAGAGAGCAAGAGAAGCAACATTGCGGCGGTGATTTAAAGATTGAAGACAGTCAGTCAGAGGAGAGGAGTTGATGAGACGAAAAGCTTTTGACTCAACCCTGTTTAGGAGAGCTGTATGAGTGGATCCTCCCCAAACATGTGAGACATACTCCATACATGGGCGGATAAGGCCCCTGTAGAGAGCAAGTAATTAGGAGGGAGAAAAAAAAGGACGCAGACGCCACAGCACACCTAACTTCTTAGAAGCTGTTTTAGCAAGTGATGAGATGTGAGATTTCCAGTTCAGATATTTAGTAAAGGATAGTCCTAGAATGTTCATTGTAGAAGAAGGAGACAGTTGAGTGTCATTGAAGAAGAGGGGATAGTTATCTGGTAGGTTTTGTCGAGTAGATAGGTGAAGAAATTGGGTTTTTGAGGCATTGAACAAACAAGGTTTGCTTTGCCCCAATCAGAAATTATAGAAAGATCAGAAGTTAGGCGCTCGGTGGCATCTCTCCGTGAATCACTTAGTTCCTGTTGAGTTGGACGTCTAATAAACGACGTTGAAAAATGCAGGGTAGAATCATCAGCGTAGGAGTGGATAGGGCTTTGAGTTAGACTTAGAAGATCCTTAATGAATAATAGAAAGAGAGTGGGTGATAGGACAGAACCCTGGGGAACACCACTATTGATAGATTTAGGAGAAGAACAATGTCCGTCTACAGTAGCTGCAATAGAACGGTTTGAAAGGAAACTTAAAATGAAGGTACAGAGAGAAGGATAGAAACCGAATGAGGGTAGTTTGGAAATTAAAGATTTGTGCCAGACTCTATCAAAAGCTTTTGATATGTCAAGGGCAACAGCAAAAGTTTCACCGAAACCCCTAAAGGAGGATGACCAAGATTCAGTTAGGAAAGCTAGAAGATCGCCAGTAGATCGCCCTTTACGGAAACCGTACTGACGATCAGATAGAAGATTGTGAGCAGATAGATGCTTAAGAATCTTCTTATTAAGTATAGATTCAAAAACTTTAGAAATGCAGGAAGTCAAAGCTATAGGACGGTAGTTTGAAGGATTAGAACGGTCACCCTTCTTAGGAACAGGTTGGATGTGAGCAAACTTCCAGCAAGAAGGAAAGGTGGAAGTAGATAGACATAGACGGAAAAGTTTGACCAGGCAAGGTGCAAGCACAGAAGCACAGTTTTTGAGAACAATAGGAGGGACTCCGTCAGGACCGTAAGCCTTCCGAGGATCTAGGCCAGAAAGGGCAAAGAAAACATCATTCCAAAGGATCTTAATGACAGGCATAATAAAGTCAGAGGGTGGAGGAGAAGGAGGAACAAGCCCTTCATCAGCCAGAGTGGAATTTTTAGCAAATGTTTGAGCGAAGAGTTCAGTTTTAGAAATAGATGAGACAGCTGTGGAGCCATCTGGGTGAAGCATAGGAGGGAAAGATGCAGAAGAAAATTTGTTAGAGATGTTATTAGCTAGATGCCAGAAGTCACGAGAGGAATTTGATTCAGAAAGATTTTGACATTTTCTATGAATGAAAGAGTTTTTGGTAAGCTGAAGTAAGGATTTGGCATGATTACGGGCAGAAATATAAAGGGCATGAGTTTCAGGAGATGGATGCTTACGGTACCATTTGTGAGCCACCTCTCTATCTCGGACAGCATGAGAACAAGCAGAGTTAAACCAAGGTTGACGGGCTTTAGGATTAGAGAAAGTATGTGGAATGTACGCCTCCATGCCAGAGACTATGACCTCAGTTATGCGCTCTGCACAAAGAGATGGGTCTTTGACATGGAAGCAGTAATCATTCCATGGAAAATCAGAGTAGTACTGCCTTAGGTCTTCCCACTTAGTTGAGTTGAAGTGCCAGAAGCACCTCCGCTTAGGTGGGTCCCGAGACGGTACCGGAGCGATAAGACAGGTTACAGAAATAAGATTGTGATCGGAGGAACCCAACGGAGAATATTTTTCACAGAGAAAGCAAAGGTTAGTATTGGGAAAAAAGATCAAAAATGTTGGGTGTCCCCAAGGGGGTCAGAATACAAAATGATTAACAATTTCGGGATATTAAGGGGTTTTTGTAGTGAGCAGGGATATCTTTAAAATGAAAGTAGCCCAAAATTTTTTTTCGTTTTTCATAGGTTCCCGAGGTTGCCGCGGACCCGCTGGGGGTGGGGGGCCTCTTTATTGTTCCTGCCGCCTATTTTACCTGGGGTGGGGGCCCTTCACCAGCGACAGCTCGGTGTCGCCCCGCCCTCAGGGGCATGCCAAGAAAAAATTAAAGGTCTGAAATGAAGTTTGTGTCATTTGGGTTCAGGGAATAAAACATGTACCTTTTGTGCTGGTAAAGGGGAGGGTTTTTTGTTTTGGGGGCGAAAATGCCCTGCGTTACTTTCGGCTGCGAGCCCTGGGTAGGAGACATTTTTACCCCAATTACAAATTTTGGTAAAACCGACACCAAACAGCTTTTTGGGTGTGAGAAAGCCCAACCCCAAATGCGTGTTTTTACCTGAGGTGGGATCCCTTCACTGCCGACTTAGCAGATTAAAGCAGCACACTTTTATTTTAAGCTAGCTTTGGAAATCTCATAACGGATGATCCATTATGTTTCTATAAAAAATTTTTCCACTGGGGCCAAAAACACGGAAATTTAAGCAGAACTTTTGGGCAAAAGTTTTTGCTAAACAATGTCCCCCGACTTTCATGCCCCCTTTTAAATGTGCAGGGGCCCCCTCGCAGCTTCCAGTGGGTAAAAGGTTTCGCCGTGTCCCCGCACAAAAAACCCCCCCGGCCTTACGGTGCCCCGTGTGTACAGGGCCGGGCCACAAAGTCACGAGGGGGGGGGGAATTTTGGATTCCTTCCCCTCTTTTCCCGGGTGTCGGTCATAGTTTGTGGGGTTGAGACGGGAAAGAGGGGAATAGGCGGGGGCGGGGGGCCTTTTTCCCAACTGGGGAACCGCCCTGTGTTTTGGGGGCGATTACAGACTGAGGAACATGTTGTTGAAAATTCTCCTGTTCAAACAATATTAGGCAGACAGTGGGTTTTGACTTGTTTATTTTGGCTTTTTTAAAGGGTAAATATACCCCTTATGAATCTTGTTATTATTCATGATATTTTGCACTTGTTTTCCGGAAAGGTTTTTTTCCATGGATATTTCCGGGCCCACTTTTTTCGGGGAACCGACAATTGTGTTGTTTTTTTTTTTTAATATCATAATTTGGCCTGAAAGATTGCTTATTTGTGTTTTTTTATATTATTACTAACAGTATGTTTGTTATAAGTTTATGTTTTTAAAAGGGGTTAAATTTATGTCACTGTGGCCCAAAAAAATTATTTCAATTTTCGGGTTTTTGTGTGTGTGTGTGTGTGGTGTGTGTGTGTGTGTGTGTGTTGTGTGTGTGTGTGTGTGTGTTGTGTGTGTGTGGTGGTGTGTGTGTGTTGTGTGGTGTGTGTGGTGTGTTGTGTGTGTGTGTGTGTTTTTTTTTTTTCCTTTCTCATTGCATGTAAAATTTTCTTAAGGGTTGAAAAAATGATGAGAAAAAGTTTGGAAAAAGTAGAAAAAAAAAATTTACGAAAATATCAAAACAAAAATGATAAAAAATAAAAACACTAGAAATGCTAACAATAAATCTTGGGAGGAATAAAATAAAAAGGAATAAAAAGGAAAACCCAAACGAAACAGCCGTAGGTCCTTACAGACTGTTTTTTTTAACTAACTAAAACAAAATAGAAAATAAGAGAAAAAGGATAAAGTAAAGGGGCTCCTCCTCACCCCCCCATCCCCCACCAAAGGCTGGCGGAAAGAAGTGATCCCAAATTAAATATAGAAAAACTGCAGGGAAAATTTGTGGGGAAAGTTAAAAAGCTGTAATCAAATGGCTCTACTACTATTTTTTTGGGGGGGTAGGTTTAGTGCTTGATAAAATGGGTTTTTTATTTTTATTTTGGGGTTTTTTGTAATGGTGTGAACACAGTTGGGGGGTTAAAGGGGTGGTGGGGGCACCCTTTGGGCCGGGGCGTTTTCCCTTGGGAGGCAGCATTAAATCCCCCCCACCCCGGGTTCATCCACTGCGGATTGTTACTTTCCATGTGGGAAACGCCGTACACTTAAATTCCTCCTGCAGCAGGGGGCCCCCTGGTACCTTAAATTCCCGATGGTGGTCACTCCCTTTTCGGCCCCCAAAATAAAACCACAGCCCGTCACAGGTCGAGATAGTAGGGTAACCTTTAACCCCTGGGGGCTTCTGGGGTGTGTTTTAGGTCCTAATGTGGGGTTGGGGTGTGGGCCAGGGGGGAATTTTTCAGGGGTGGTGCGGCAGCCTTGCCTGGCGCTTTTTTGGGGGGCGCAGTCAATCGGGCCCCCAGCTCCTTTTAAACCCCACTGCGGAAAGTGCATTTTTCCAAAGTAGGACGCCGGGGCCATTTTCAATGCCCCCGGGAGAAAGTGCCCCGGGTAATTAAAAACCCCCCAAATGGGGGTTTCCCTAACTGACAGGGCCCTTATGAACCACACCCCCGCCCACGGGTCAAAATTTTGTAGTAGTGACCTTTTAAACTGGGGGCTGTCTGAGACGGGGTGGGGGGGGGTCGTGTAGACGCGACTCGCAATCTTTTTTAACCGAAATGAAGAAAATTTTCAAGGCCCCGAGATAAATTTATTATTCCGAGATAAACAGGGGGAAAACCCGGGGGTTTTGATTAAATTATTTACGGGGCGACTTTTTAAATGTTTCTTTTGGTTTTTGATTTTTCCCAAAGGGTCTGCGGCACCCCCTTTTCATACTTTTTAAAACACGGTTTGTGAAAAAGGGAAATTTGCTTCTTTTCGTTAAAAACCCGGGTTCCTGCTTATTTAAATCCGTTGTTTCTAGTTGAGCTTCCCGGGCCCCTACTTGAAAAATTTTTTTGGAACTCTTTTCCGGTAAACCCCTTGGTTTTTTTAAATACTTCGTGAGGTCCCTTTATCCTTCTTTTTTTAATTGGGGGGAAAAAATTTTAAATTTTTCTTTGGCCGTTTTTCGTACGTTTTATTACGCAATCTGGGTACTTTTTGGTTCCCTCGGGCGCTGTATTTTTTTCTAGTTTTCTATGTCCTTTTTATAAAAAGGTGCCCCAGCTGCACACGGGATTCTAGATGGGGGGGGGAACAACGATTTAAAAAAGAGTGAGTAAAAATTTTTTTCAGATTTAAAACTAAAAGTTGTCCAAAAAAACCCAAACCAATTTTTTGCAGTTTTTTACTACCTCTTTAATTTGGTTATTCGGGGTTTTAGATCTTTCGAGATTATAACGCCTAAATCTTTTTTTTTATCAAAACTTTTAGTTGGAAAACGGGGGAATCACGTAACTTTTTTTGGGGTTTTTATTCCCAAAGTAGTACATGGCATTTGTCAAGGTTGAAAAAATTTATTTGCCCTGTTTTTGGGGGGGCCATTTCTGTTACGTGTTTTAAATCGTTTTTTATGAGTTTGGGGCTGAGATTCTGTTAAATTTTAAAGTTTGTTATTTTTTGTGGCTCACAAATTTTCATATCCCATGTGATTCCCTCGGGCAATTTCATTTTTTGTATATTAAACAGGATGGCCGAGAACTTCCTTGAGGAAAAAAAAAATATTTACAAATGGTCCTTTAGAAGAATTTTTCCCTTTATTCCACCCCTTTTTTACGGTTTGACAGCCGTTTTTTTATCCCAAATTTTAAAAATTGGCCCGGGTTTTAAACCTGAGCTTTTACTTTTTCTAATGAGACGCTTTTGAGGAAAATTTTTTCAACGCTTTTTGGGGGGGGAAAAAAAAACGGGTAAACCCACGTCTACTTGCCCTCGTGTTTTCGTACATTTTGAATACAACTTTTTAAAAACAAAGGGAAGTTTTTAGAGGCTGACGTTTATTTCTGAAACCATGCTGGGGGGGAGTCTTTGATTATGTCATTTTCTTCTAAGAACTTAAAGTTTTTTTGTCTTATGAGGGGTTCCATTTTAAATTTTCCCAGCAATATGTTAAACTGATTGGGCATAGTTTTTTGGGGGTGCGACTTCTTCCTTTTTTAAAAATGGGTTGGGCATTTGCTAGTTTCCATTCCCGGTTTCATTTCCGGGGATAAAGACTTTTTAAATAAATGGGGAAATTTGGTTTTTAAATATTTCGTTCTTTGCTTCTTTTTAAAATGCGGGGGGCGAAATTTTTCAGGAAACCCGGGGCTTTTTTTATCTTCATGTTATTTTTCGCGATAATGGAGGTTTAGGAGGGAATGGAGGAGGAAAGGGGGGAGGAGGGGGAGGGGGAGGGGGAAATCTTGGTACCAGGTTTGTGTAGCATGGGGAAAAGTAAATATTATTATAAACTTAAATCGAAAAATAGTCTCTTGGGGAAAGCTTGGAAATCCTTCTGTCCCGGAAAAAGAAAGGAAAAAGGGGAAAGGGGTGCAAAAATTCTCTGAGGGAAAATAAAGGAAGAGAGGTCAAACGTGTGGAAAGGGGGAGAGAGAGAGGGGAAAAGAGAAAAGAAAAGGAGGTGGAAAGGAAAAGGAAAGAAAGGAGAAAGCTAAGGGGAGATAAGGAAAAAAAAGGAAAAAAAGGGGAAGGGGGAGGGAGGGGGAAAAATAGGGAAAAAAAGACAGGGAGGGTTAAAAGGAAAAAGGGGAAAGGCAGAAGACAAGGGAAAAGGAGGGGAAGAATGGAGGGTTTAGGAGTAGGTGAAGGGGGATTTTGGGGGTTTTAGGGCATTTGGGGGAAGAGAAAAGGGGTTGAAGGGGAAAGGGAAAGGGGAAGGGGGAAGGAAAAACCCCCTTACAAAACCCCGTAAATTTGGGTGTCGAAAGTCGAATCGTTGGGGGTTACCGGAGCGGCCTGCCGATATGTTCCCCGCCTGCCTGCCAGGGTATTGATCAGCTGACTCCACACAGACCCACGTGTGTCCCCCCCCTTACCCACTACTACCACTACTACTACTTCTACCACCACCACTGCTACTTCCACCACTACTACTACAAATACCACCACCACTACTACTACTACTTCTATAACCACTACTACTACTACTACTATACTACTACTACTACTACTACTACTACCACCCACCCTGTCCCCTACACCCCACGACTACTTTTACTGCTAAAAACTACCCGTACTAAAATACTGCAAAATACTCTACTACTAAATACTACTACTACTACCCCCCACCACCCCAACCCACTGATACTACCACCACCACCACTACTACTTTCTACTACTTAACCCTCAACCAGTGGGCACTGCACCCCCCCCACGACCCACTTCTAAATGCTCTAAATATACTACTATTTGTAATACTACTAAATACTCTACTATTTCTACTACTACCACTACTACTACAACAACAACAACTACTACAACCACTATCACTACTACTATTAATACTACAATAAATATATAACTAAATATATGTAATCAAATATAAAATAAAAAAGAAAAAAACAAAGGGCCCGGGACGGTATAGGACAAAACCCCCTAGTCATTCAGGGGTTTTAGGAAAACTTTTTTTTTGTTGTTGGAAGGAGGTCGCTTGCGTTCATTCATTCTTTAAATTTTGAAAACCAGGGTTTTTCATCCCCTTTGGCTTCTTTTTGTACTAAAACGTGCCCCGAAGTCACCTGAAGAGAGAAAGAGAGAGAGATAGAAAAGGGGAGAGAGAGAGAGAGAGAGAGAAAATTTTCAACTTTCCCCGAACGTCGAGGGGAAAAAGGTTTCCTCCCGAATTTAGTTTTTTTTCGGCAAAAAAGGAAAATGTCAAGGGTTGTTTTTTTATTATTTCTATAAAACTTTCTATTTCACGCCACCACCACTCTCTTTTCCTCTTCCTCTTCCTCTTCCTCTTCCTCTTCCTCTTCCTCTTCCTCCTATTTTCCTCCTCCTTCTTCTCCAACCAAATATAAAAGTGGAGTCGCATCTTATTTTTCCAAAAATAAACGTTTCCCCGCTTTTTTTTCAATTTTTTTCTTTAAGGGGAAAAAGTTATGGGCCCCCCCCCCTCTCTCTCTCTCTCTCTCTCTCTCTCTCTCTCTCTCTCTCTCTCTCTCTCTCTCTCTCTCTCGACTGTTAAAGGTAGAACCAAAATAAAATCAGAAAGTGTGGAAAAGAATAATTGAGATATTACAAGAAAAGAGGAAGAGAAGGAAGAAGAAAAAACGAGGGAAGGAAGGAAGGCGTTGAATGGTAAAATAGAGAGTGAGGGGAATGAGGATATGAGGGAGAGGGGAAACATGAGGCAGCCTTGTGAGGGGAACAGGACCATTACTCATGTGGGTCTTTTATTCACTGTAAATGTATAATCAGTTGGAAGATGAATGAAAGGGTGTCTAAAAAAAAAGTTTCATGTTTTTTTAATGTTTCCACACGTATGTAGATGTGCATAGGTCGTATTTTATTTATTTATTTATTATTATTATTATTGTTTTTTGTGTGTGTGTGTATTATGTATTTTCTGGTTTATATTTACGATTTTTCAGCTTTTCATAATGAATATTTTTTTGATGATTTTGACAACTTTTCACTTCAGGTAATTTTTCTTCATAATTTGATCTTGTATGTATTTGTATTTATTCATGGTTTTTTGTATTTTCTTATTATTTTCAGGAATGGTTTTATTTTTCACCATTTCTTTAGTGTATTTATTATGAGAAAAAACTATAATTCCTTTAAAAAATAACAGACAGACATACAGACAGAGATATCTAATAAAAACTGAGGGTAAAAAAGGGGAATATTATGTCGCCAAAGATAGGAAACGTAAGGGAAGGTGAGGGGAAAAGAAGGGAAGAAGTCTGATAATGAATGAGTGAGGTGATGATAGGAGGAACGGAAGGGAAGGGAAGGGAAGGGAAGGGAAGGAAAGGGAAGGGAAGGGAAGGGAGGGGAAGGGAAGGGAAGGAGAGGGGAGGGAACGGAAGAGAAGGGAAAAGCGATCAATGCAAGGGAAGGAAGAGGAATATTTACTTGGAAGAGTCAGCGAGAGAGAGAGAGAGAGAGAGAGAGAGAGAGAGAGAGAGAGAGAGAGAGAGAGAGAGAGAGAGAGAGAGAGAGAGAGAGAGAGAGAGAGAGAGAGAGAGAGAGAGAGAGAGAGAGGAGAGAGAGAGAGAGAGAGAGAGAGGGGAGAAGAGAGAGAGAGAGAGAGAGAGAGAGAGAGAGAGATGAAGAATAATGATCACGATAGTCAAGGAAGGAATATTGTTGGTCAAGTCAGGAATGAAGACAATAGAATTAAGAAAAAGACAGGGATAAAACAGGCAGTCAGCGTAAATACAGCTAGCGGGAAAATCGACAAAATTAAGAAATGCAGCTTAAAGGTTTATTATACAAATTGTAGGAGTATATTAAATAAGATAGAATTACTGAGAGGAACATCTTGTGTTGAAGATTTTGATATAATAGCATTAACAGAAACAGGGTTAGATATGACAGGCAAAGTATTTAATCCAGAAGTTGAGATAGCGGGATATAAGTTATTTCACAAGGACAGGGTAGGAAGGAGAGGCAGAGGAAGTGCACTATATGCCAGGGATACATTGCAGTGTTGTGTTAACAACGTTATAAAAACGGACGCTGGCATAGAGTTTATATGGGTGGAAATTAGAGAAGGAACTGATAAGATGGTCTTGGGTGTAGTGTACAGGCCTCCAAACTTATGTAAAGAGAATTCAGCTCTTATATGGCAGGAAATAAGCAAGGCTTGTAAATATAATCGATTATGCGTGGTAGGAGACTTTAATCTTAGGAGCATTGACTGGGATTTAATTATAGGAGAATATGACGCAGAGGATTTGTTAAAACTAGTTTAAGATAACTTCCTAAAGTAAGCAATCAAGGAGCCTACTAGGGGAGATAATATTCTAGATTTATTACTAACAAACAGGGATGATTTAGTTACTTAGATGGAAGTTGGAGGTACGTTAGGAAAAAGCAAAATCAGATTTTGCTTAAATTGGGAGGTGGGAAGAGGAAGTGATAATAAGCATAGAGTACCTGACTTCAGAAAGGCTAATTATGTAGGATTAAGAAGACACCTGGAAGGGATTAACATGGACAAGAGGGAGGGCGAGATGAGATCTGTGATCGAGACGGAGGGGGGTGTCGGTGAGGTCAACGCGGAAAAGGATTATAATACCTTTGTCAGCAATTTAATTGAAAGTCGGAAAAAGAATATTCCTTATAGGGCGATAAGATCAGGGAAAAACGAGCCCAAGTGGATGACTGAGTTCTTAAAACACAACATAGGGGTAAAAAGGGACATGTATAAGAAAGTTAAGGATGGGCAGGTGAATAGAGAGCAGTATAACGAGATGGCTAGAACAGTGAAAAAATTAACAAGAGCAGCGAAGAAGAATTATGATATTAAGGTTGCAGGGAAGGCAAAGACTGATCCTAAGGTATTTTTTCAGGTTTATAAAACAAAGACTAGGGAATTAGTGGGGCCATTAAAAAATAAGCAGGAGGAGATAATAAGCACGGCAGAGGATATGTGTAAAATTTTAAATGATTATTTCTTAAGTGTTTTTACTCAAGAAGATAAACAGAAGGTACCTGATAGTGAACAGAAGTTTAGAAGAGAGGATGATGAGAAACTCAAAGATATTGTGATAACTAGGGAAATGGTAGAAGAAGGTATAGACGGAATGAAGAATTTTAAGTCACCAGGACCAGATGAAGTGTATCCCAGGGTACTAAAAGAATGCAAAGGGGTTGTTAGTGATGTGTTAGTGCATATTTTTAGGAAATCGATTGATACTGGGGAAGTGCCGTTAATGTGGAGGAAAGGTGATGTAGTCCCCATATTTAAGAAGGGAGATAGAGGATTAATGTCAAATTATCGACCCGTTGGCCTGACGTCAGTGGTAGGTAAATTATTGGAATCTGTTATTGCAAAAAACATTAGAGAGCATCTTGAAAAGCATAGTTTGGTAAATGATTCACAACATGGGTTCACCAAAGGTAAATCATGTCTCTCTAATTTATTGAGTTTTTATAGAAAAGTTTATGAAACAGCAGATAATGATGATTATGATATAAGATAAGATATAGCATACCTGGACTTTAGTAAGGCATTCGACAAGGTGCCACATGGTAGACTCTTAAATAAGGTTAAGGCTCATGGAATAGATGGGATGGTTCTTCGTTGGATTATATCTTGGCTAAGTAATAGGCAACAAAGGGTTACAATTAATAGTTTTAGATCTGAATGGGGGCGGGTAACGAGTGGGGTTCCTCAAGGGTCTGTTTTGGGTCCATTAATATTTTTGATTTACATCAACGACTT
>JACEEZ010018891.1:60000-67500 GCA_016584305.1 Chionoecetes opilio | reverse complement strand
CCCACTTCTAACTTTCTAGATTATCCCCATTTATCTCATCTTCTTCATCCTTTTATTCCTCTTCAGCACTTTAATTTCTCTTCTCATGTCTTTATTTCACCTCTTTCACTCCCACTCGATTTATTACATCTACCTCTCTTATTATTTCGTCTCTTCCATTTCTCTATGTTCGAATCTTTCCCTTGCAAGATGCCTCACCTCTCCTCCTCCTCCTCCTCCTCCTCCTCCTCCTCCTCCTCCTCCTCCTCCTCCTCCTCCTCCTCCTCCTCCTCCTCCTCCCCTTTCTATTCCTCCGCCGGTCATGGAAATAGTTTAGCGAAAGGCAAAAGAAGTTCAAGTTTTTGTTGTAATACTAATTAGACAAAGGATGTCATTACGAAGAGAAGCAACAAAAAAGATGATGTATGTGTGTGTGTGTGTGTGTGTGTGTGTGTGTGTGTGTGTGTGTGTGTATGTGTATGTATGTGTCTGTCTGTCTGTCTGTCTGTCTGTCTGTCTGTCTGTCTGTCTGTCTGTCTGTCTGTGTGTGTGTGTGTGTGTGTGTGTGTGTGTGTGTGTGTGTGTGTGTGTGTGTGTGTGTGTATGTATGTGTCTGTCTGTCTGTCTGTCTGTCTGTCTGTCTGTCTGTCTGTCTGTCTGTCTGTCTGTCTGTGTGTGTGTGTGTGTGTGTGTGTGTGTGTGTGTGTGTGTGTGTGTGTGTGTGTGTGTGTGTGTGTGTGTGTGTGTGTGTGTGTGTGTGTGTGTGTGTGTGTGTGTGTGTGTGTGTGTGTGTATGTGTGTGTGTGTGTGTGTGTGTGTGTCAGGAAGTACGTAAGAGGAAGGGACACACACACACACACTCCTCTAAAGTGAGTGGGTGATGGACGGAAATTTGTGGTTTCTGGACAGCCCTCTTCCCCCCCTCCCCCTCCTCCTCCTCCTCCACCTCCACCCTCCTCCCCCCTCCACCTCCACCACCACCTCTACCTCCACCTAAAACCCTCCCTGGCATCCTGATTTCCTTCCTTCCTTCTTCCCTTCCCTTCTTCCCTTCCCTTCTTCTTCCTTCCCTCCTCCTCCCTTTGCTATCTTCTTCCTTGCCTCCTTCTCCCTTCCTTTTTCTTCCTTCCCTTCTTCTTCCTTGCCTCCTTCTCCCTTCCCTTCTTCCCTTCTTCCCTTCTTCCTTGCCTCCTTCTCCCTTCCCTTCTTCCCTTCTTCCCTTCTTCCTTGCCTCCTTCTCCCTTCCCTTCTTCTCTTCCCTTCTTCCTTTTCTCCTTCCTCAATCACAGTTTCCACCCACGCGCCTCTCTCAAAGCAAATGGAAGAGGGAGGAAGACAAAAAAAGGGCGAAAAAGTGAAGAACGAAATGAGATAAAGCCATAAAAGAGGAAGAGGAGAAAGGAGGATTCAGGAATAGATGACAAAGGGAAAAGGAGATAGGAGAAGAGTAATGAAAAGAGACAATGAAAAAGAGGAAATGATAGGAAATGATAGGTAAGGGGGAAATAAATGAATGATAAAATGAGAAAAAGATTAATGAAAAGAGAAAATATAATGAAAAAGAGGAAATGATAGGCGAGTGGAAAATAAGTGAAATAAAAAAATAAAAATAAAATTTATGAGAAGAGAAAATCAATGAAAAATGATGAAATTTATAGGAAAGTAGTAAATCAATGAAAGTTAAAGTGAGAAAAAGAATAATGGCAAGAGAATATATGTGAGGAAAAGAGATAAAAAAAAGAGCACATGATAGGAGAGAGGAAAATAAGTGAAAGAAAAAATGAAGAAAAGATTAATGAAAATAGAAAATATAATGATTTATAAAAAGGAAAAATGATAGGAAAGTGGGAAACAAATGCCTGAAATATAGTGAGGAAATAGTTCGAATTGCTCATCATCAAAATAATGGAAGAATGTGATGGGGATTGATGGGAAACTGTTCTAAAAAGATGAATAATACGAAGGAGGAGGAGAAGGAAAATGTGACTCAGTAGGAAGACAAGGAAGAGGACAAAGAAGAGAGGAAAGAGGAAGAGGAAGAGAAAGAGGACAAGAAGGATGAAACAATGAGACAATACTAAGAATGAGCCAGGCAAGAGAAGAAAACTAACATAATTGACTTGATAATGAGGAAGATAATGATGAGTTAACGGAGACGCAGACGCGCACACACACACACACACACACACACACACACACACACACACACACACACACACACACACACACACACACACACCGCACGATGGTCAGCTTGATAGCGTGCTGGCCTCCCATTCTGTGGGTAGGCGGTTCGAATCCTCGCTGCTCCCAGGGATTTTTCACTGACAAATTCGGGCGGTTACTGTCCCACTTGAGCAAGGGGATGTGTGTGTGTTGTGTGTAAGGTCCCAGCATTGCCCAAAGGTCGGTAATAATGAGCTCCAAGCTCGCACTGAGAGGGTGAAACTGGCGATCGCGAGCCAGCAACGTGGACACGACTATGGGTGAATAACACACACACACACACACACACACACACACACACACACACACACACACACACACACACACACACACACCCTGAGGGAAAAAAACACCAGACTCGTCGCTTTCTTTCTGAGTTAATGACGTCACTGAATAAATTAGGAAGATCATTATCCTTGATTAGTCTTGTGCGTGACTCGACCCTTTAATTGGGTGTCTTTTTACCTGTTTTATGTTTGCCCGGCGTTCATTAGGGGCTACATGATTCTGATGATGGTGGTGGTGGTGGTGGTGGTGATTGTAATAATGTTAATAGTGATGATGAAAATTATGACATCGATTAATGATGATAATAATGATGATATTTGTTTTTCTACTACTACTTCTACTACTACTACTACTACTACTACTACTACTACTACTACTACTACTACTACTACTACTACTACTACTACTACTACTACTACTACTACTACTACTACTACCACTACTACTACTACTACTACTACTACTACTACTACTACTACTACTACTACTACTACTACTACTACTACTACTACTACTACTACTAACTACAACAACAGCAATACTACTTTGGCTACTACTACTACTACGTTCAACAACTACTTTTACACTACTAACTACAACAAAACAACAACAACAATACTACTTTGGCTATTACTACTACTACTACTACTACTACTACTACTACTACTACTACTACTACTACTACTTCTACTACTACACTACTACTACTACTACTTCTACTACTACACTACTACTACTACTACTACTACTACTACTACTACTACTACTACTACTACTAATAATAATAATAATAATAATAATAATAATAATAATAATACACTACTACTACCACCACCACCACCACCACCACCACCATCACCACCACCACCACCACCACTACTATATCATTATCAACATCATTAACATTATTCCGAAGCAGCGACGGTCTTCACAATACTGAAAATTGGGTCTCGTCAGTTTCCTCGCCTTGGTATCGAATTCCGTTTTTATCTGTTTCGAATACTTTCCCGGGAGGAGGATTTTTAGGCCTCGGGAACCTGCCTGCACACACTTTTATATTAACCCTTCCCTCGTGACCTGAGACTTGCTGGTAATGTATACAGTGATAGTTTTTTCATTTCATATTTTCTTTCTTCTGGTGATTTACCGAAACGACTTTTTTATATAATTTTTTTTCGATCAATTTTTATATTAGTATTTTTTTTTCTTTGCTTTAGTTTCGGTAGTACCTTTAATTATTACCTTTCTTTAATTTTATACTGTTAACAACGCGTAGATAATTCTTCATATCAAAACTAGACTTCATAAACTTACCTTCAATGTAAATATCTAGTTATTACCAACACCCTAAACACACTATATACTCCGGTACAGTGGTGGTAGTAGTAGTAGTGGTAGTAGAAGTAGTAGTGGTGGTGGTGGTTGTGATTTTTGTGGTTGTGGTTGTGGTGGTGGAAGTAGTAGTAGTAGTGGTGGTGGTGGTGGTTGTAGTTGTGGTTGCGGTGGTAGTAGTAGTAGTAGTAGTAGGAGTAGGAGTAGTAGTAGTAGTAGGAGTAGTAGTAGCAGTAGTAGTAGTAGTAGTAGTAGTAGTAGTCCATCACCATCATAATACTCATATCACATCCCTCCTGCAATGTTACCAAGAAAAAAACTGGATACAACATTTTTCCTACCTTAATAGTGTTAGCAGATCCCTTAGTGCAATAACAGCATTACCAGAACAGACACACAGGCCTTGATACCTCTCTGTGTCATCATCAAAGTGGAATACAGACTTTTCAGCTTCAGGACTACAAACGCTGTGTTGCTTGCTTTTTTTTCCTCTCCCTCTGTTCTCCTCCCTCTTCCCTCTTTCCTCTATTAATAACAACTTCCCAAATATGCTCTTCTTCTGTAGTATTAACAACAACTTCACAAATATGCTCTTCTTCTTCTGCAGTATTAACAACAACTTCCCAAATATGCTCTTCTTCTGCAGTATTAACAACTTCACAAATATGCTCTTTCTTTGCGGTATTAACAATTATTCCCCAAATATGCTCTTTCTTTGCAGTACTAACAACTCCCCAAAACATGTTCTTCCTACCGTTGCAGTGTTCCAAACGTGTACCATACTAGTTCATACCATTATAGGACATGTATTTATTAGAATCGAGAGAGAATATATTAGATTAGATAGAGAGAGAATATAAGAGAGAGAGAGAGAGAGAGAGAGAGAGAGAGAGAGAGAGAGAGAGAGAGAGAGAGAGAGAGAGAGAGAGAGAGAGAGAGAGAGAGAGAGAGAGAGAGAGAGAGAGAGAGAGAGAGAGAGAGAGCGCGAGAGTATAGTATATAGAGAGAATAGAGTAACAATGGCAAGAGTAGCATTTTAACTTTTGAGGATGCTTGAGTATACCATCTTTTTTACAGCAGGAAAGGAAAAAACGAGAAATATTGACAAAGAAATCGGGAAATATTGACAAAGAAAACGGGAAAAGTAAGTAAGGGAAACTAAAAGAAAAGATGAAACTAAGATGGGGTGTCAGCGCTGGGGGAGGAAAATAACAAATGCTTATGAGCGATACGTTGAAGCAACCAAGAAATAGATATAGTCGAGTCAAAAGAAATTACAAGATTGGAGAGACGAGGAGGAAAAATACATTAAAACAGAATATTCGGTGTGGTTATAATTATTCATAAGGTTTGAGAAGGAGGATGCAAGGAAGAGCCTCAGACTTACCTGGATTTATTCGTAATTAAGAATCGCCTTCTGTGTTGATCATCATTTAATTAACGAATATTTCTCACGTTTTTGGTGAAAAATGGAAAACAAAAATGGGGAAGAAGACAAATTTATATTATGACTAGCCGCAAAGCCGCCCTCCGGGCGGACTTTTTGGCTAGCTCCTGCGGAGGGCTATTGGTGGGCCTTCGGCCCACCACCTGTGTTTGGTGGGCCTTCGGCCCACCAAACATGGACTCTCCAGATAGCCCCTTCTAACTTTCCTGAAATCATGGATGTAGAAATGTATGTATTGCCCCCACCCATTCACTCACCCATTACCCATCACCCCCCACCCATTCACTCACCCATTACCCATCACCCCCCACCCATTCACTCACCCATTACCCATCACCCCCCCCCATTCACTCACCCATTACCCATCACCACACACCCATTCACTCACCCATTACCCATCACCACACACCCATTCACTCACCCATTACCCATCACCCCCCACCCATTCACTCACCCATTACCCATCACCCCCCACCCATTCACTCACCCATTACCCATCACCACACACCCATTCACTCACCCATTACCCATCACCCCCCACCCATTACCCATCACCCCCCACCCATTCACTCACCCATTACCCATCGCCCTCCACCATTCACTCACCCATTACCCATCACCCCCCACCCATTCACTCACCCATTACCCATCACCACACACCCATTCACTCACCCATTACCCATCACCACACACCCATTCACTCACCCATTACCCATCACCCCCCACCCATTCACTCACCCATTACCCATCACCACACACCCATTCACTCACCCATTACCCATCACCCCCCACCCATTCACTCACCCATTACCCATCACCACACACCCATTCACTCACCCATTACCCATCACCCCCCACCCATTCACTCACCCCCCACCCATTCACTCACCCATTACCCATCACCACACACCCATTCACTCACCCATTACCCATCACCCCCCACCCATGCACTCACCCATTACCCATCACCACACACCCATTCACTCACCCATTACCCATCACCCCCCACCCATTCACTCACCCATTACCCATCACCACACACCCATTCACTCACCCATTACCCATCACCCCCACCTATTCCCTCACCCATCACCCGTCACCATCAACCCATCACCCCCCACCCATTCACTCACCCATCACCCCACACCCATTACCCATCACCCCACCCATTCACTCACCCATTACCCATCACCCCACCCATTCACTCACCCATTACCCATCACCCCACCCATTCACTCACCCATTACCCATCACCCTACATCAAGGCTTCCTCAATTCTCGCAACCCACTTTTGTTTTCACAATTCTCGCTAATAGGCTGCTAAAAAAAAAGAAAAAAAAATGATCGGATCATCTCATAAGTGAACTTATGACCTTCCCCTGGTCAACCTGATTCCAAAAATGTGCCATATGAGGTGTTTGCGCCACGGGGGGCGGAACCTATACCACACACACACACACACACACACACACACACACACACACACACACACACACACACACACACACACACACACACACACACACACACACACACACACACACACACAGACAGACACACTTTCGCTTATATTATTATAGATGTGAAAGAACACACTTCAGCATTAACTTTTTAAAGACTAAATATAAATAATGCTCACATGCTTCATTAATTCCAGAACGATGAAGATAATACATTTATTTCAATCAAGAAATATAAAGAAAGAGCTGGGGGAAAATAAGATGCTTACGACAAATTCTCAAGAAATTCTTTGTTTTCGACAATCAAACTAATTAAAGTTTGGTCTCCCGAAAGTGTGTCACCAAGTATGAAAAAGTTATACAACCACTTCAAGAGAGAAGAGAGAGAAGAGAGAGAGAGAGAGAGAGAGAGAGAGAGAGAGAGAGAGAGAGAGAGGAGAGAGAGAGGAGAGAGAGAGAGAGAGAGAGAGAGAGAGAGAGAGAGGAGAGAGAGAGAGAGAGAGAGAAAAAAAAAGAGAGAGAGAGAGAAGAGAGAGAGAGAGAGAGAGAGAGAGAGACAGAGAGGAGAGAGGAGAGAGAGAGAGAGAGAGAGAGAGAGAGAGAAGAGAGAGAGAGAGAGAGAGAGAGAGAGAGAGAGAGAGAGAGAGAGAGAGAGAGAGAGAGAGAGAGAGGCACTGATATAATTGTCCCCCTTTCTCTCTCCTCCCTCTCAAAAGTGTCACCAAGAATGAAAAAACCTTATACAACGACTTCATGAGAAGAGAGAGA
>JACEEZ010018891.1:47500-50000 GCA_016584305.1 Chionoecetes opilio | reverse complement strand
TTTTCCTCAGTTTTATTTTGTATGTACAGCAGTGTATATATTATCCACAAGTCTATATTATTTTTTTATTTGCTTTAGTACTTAAATTCATTCCCTCACGTTTATATATTGTGTTGTTGTTGTTGTTTTTCCTGTATGCCTTCAGGTGAGGATAAAATGATTATTTACGTGTTTTGTCATGCTTGGCAACGCACTTTGACATTTTCTGCCAACCATCGGTGTTGTTGTTATTATTGAATCATTGGAAAAGCAAGTGGCAGGGTCAGTAAACAGGGCGTGACAACTACTACTACTACTACCACTACTACTACTACTACTACTACTACTACTACTACTACTACTACTACTACTACTACTACTACTAATAATAATAATAATAATAATAATAATAATACACTACTACCACTACTATTACTACCACTACTACTACTACTACTACTACCACTACTTCTACTACCACTACCACTACTACTACTACTACTACTACTACTACTACTACTACTACTACTACTACTACTACTACTACCACTACTACCACTACTACTACTACCACTACTACTACTACCACTACTTCTACTACCACTACTACTACTACTACTACTACTACTACTACTACTACTACTACTACTACTACTACTACTACCAATATTATCATTACTATCACCACACTCCTCATCATAACTACACTAATAGATCTAATCCAAACAATCACTTGAATCAACACATTTCATCATGTTCTTATACATGTTACATTTTCTATGAGTCAGGGAGGTGGCAAGAAAAAATCTGTCTGTTCATCTGTCTGTATGTCTGTCGATTCGTCCCTGTCTATCTGTCTATGTCTGTCTGGGCAGTGGATGTAAACAGACGGAGGATGAATGAATGTGGACAGACGAATAGACAGAACACTTGCCTCTAACACTTTTGGGGTTTAAAAGTAGCTGGGTCAGTAAACAAGTCGTGGCAAGTAACATAAATCAATCATTTTTTTCAATTCACTGTCACGTAAATACTTCAGAAAACAGACCACCCTTTCCATGAATTGACATACATATATATACATACATGAAGGCAAACGTACGTGTGTGTGTGTGTGTGTGTGTGTGTGTGTGTGTGTGTGTGTGTGTGTGTGTGTGTGTGTGGGTGTGTGTGTGTGTGTGTGGGTGTGTGTGTGTGTGTGTGTGTGTGGGTGTGTGGGTGTGTGGGTGTGTGGGTGTGTGGGGTGTGTGGTGTGTGTGTGTGTGTGTGTGTGTGGGTGTGTGGGTGGGTGGTGGTGGGGGGTGGGTGGGTGGGTGGGTGGGTGGGTGGGTGGGTGGGGGTGTGGGGTGGGGTGGGGGGGGGGGGTTTGCCAGCCAATAGTGTGACCTTTATAATCCTCTCTTAACCAATCAGAACCCTGGACACAAAACCACAAAGACGCGCGCATAAAAGTCCTCCACCGATCTACACTCTCATTCCAATAAGACACATTTTTAAACCTCACATGACTCTAATAGAACCAATCGTAATATAATTATCCTCAAATATCTTCAAATAATAATAATAATCAAATAAGTAATAGCTTGGATTGACAGCCTTATGAGCTTTCCCTTCCCTTCCCTTCCCTTCCCTTCCCTTCCCTTCCCTTCCCTTCCCTTCCCTTCCCTTCCCTTCCCTTCCCTTCCCTTCCCTTCCCTTTCTTTCCCTTCCCTTCCCTTCTTCAGGAGGTGACGGGCGGCTGATGGGGCTACGAGGGGTCCTATACTCTGAAGGGGCTGAGATACTAGAGAGGAGGCGAGAAGAGACAGAAAAAGAATGAAGTAATATGAATGATAGAACAAGTAGAAAAGGAAGATGGTGATGAAAGTTGAAGAAAAGAAGAAGCATAGAAAAGAAGGTGCATAGAAAAATAATAGAGTAATATGAATAGTAGGAAAGTAGGAAAGGAAGTATGGCGGTAAAAGTTCAAGAAGCATAGAAAAGAAGGGGCATATAAAAAAAGGGAGTAATATGAATTGTAGTAAAAGAAGGCAAACAAGAATGGTGGTGAAAGTTGGACAGATGGAGAAATAAGACGTGAGAGAAATTCATGGATGTAATAAAACTTAAGCTTATGAATATAGACACATGAGATGGAAGTAAAAATAAGGAAATACGAGGAAACGGAGATAAGAATCAACAGTGTGAAGGGAGGATCGAATTTCCAGGAAGTAGAAATGCGGAGTAAAGAAAATATACAAGAATTTAAATGAAAGAGAATGACATGTAGGAAAAAATGTATGGGAAGGGGAGGAGGAGGGTGAGGGGAGAGACACAGAGGGATAGGAGAGGGGTTTCAGGAAGGAAGGGGAGAGAGATAGGGGAAGTGAGGAGGAGACAAAGGAAGGGGAAAGTAGAGAGAGAGAGAGAGAGAGAGAGAGAGAGAGAGAGAGAGGGGAAGTAAGAGGACGAGGGGAAAGTGGAGAAACAGAGAGAGAGAGAGGGGGGAAGTAATTAGCCAAAGGAAGAGGAAAGTGGAGAG
>JACEEZ010018891.1:5000-42500 GCA_016584305.1 Chionoecetes opilio | reverse complement strand
CCTCTCTCCTCTACCTCTCTCGTCTCTCTCTCCTCCTCCTCTCTCCTCTCTCGTCTCCTCTCCATCTCTCTCTCTCTCTCCTCTCTCTCTCTCTCCACTCTCTCCTCTCTCTCTCTCCCTCTTCTCTCTCCTCTCTTCTCTCTCTCTCTCTCACCCATGTTTTTAAATATAGCCCAGTATCCCCCATCCACCCAGGACCCTCGTGACGTCACATTGGCATAAACACACAACGACAGCCCACTTCCCTCACAACACACACACACACACACACACACACACACACACACACACACACACACACACACACACACACCACACCTGGGTACTCCGTAGTGTAGCGGTTAGCACACTTGGCTCACAACCGAGAAGTCCCGGGTTTGATCCCGGGGCGGAGCGAAGACAGACGGGCGGTCTTCTTAAAACCCGAGCCCCTGTCCACCCAGCAGTGAATGGGTACCGGGTGTGTTAGCCGGGGTTTGTGACCCGCCTCTTGGGGTGGTGGCTTCGGCCATCACTAAGGATGAATGAGAAAAATGTTGATATGGAGACGGGGCCATACGAGCGTTGCTCAGGCCCTGTAAAATACAACTAGGTGAATACAACTAGGTGAATACACACACACACACACACACAGACACACACACACACACACACACACACACACACACACACACACACACACACACACACACACACACACACACACACACACACACACACACACCTGACTGTCCCTGAGCGAGCCCTTTAAACACACTGCACGCAAAGGCACAAACAAACAGGTGCAAAAGCGAGTAACTGACAGGATAGAGAGAGTTAGTGAAAAAAATATACATAATGGAGGGAAAAGTTTAACCGACCAAAAGAGAAGTAGGAAACGAGATTTAAAAAAATGCAAATATAAAAATAGGTCAAAAATTCTGCCTTTGTTATCTGTGTCAAAAAGAAGACGTGGTAAGAGAAAGGGTTAGAAAATAAAAGAGAAAAGAAAAAAGTAAGCAAAATATAAAGAAAAAAAAATAGGGCAAGAAAAAAGAAGGGTAAGATGCAGGATACGTGACGAAAGGTTGACAAGGGGAGGGGGTACAAGGGAAAAAAGGATTAGCAGGAAAGGGAAAGAAAGAAAGGGAAAAAGGCATTGAAGTGTGCTTGCTAGGGTGTTCAGGGCTATTTCGGTGAAGGGGAAATATTAAAAGGTAGGGAAAGAAATATTAAAGGGAACAGGTGTGAAGGGAGAGATACAGAGAGAGAGAGAGAGAGAGAGAGAGAGAGAGAGAGAGAGAGAGAGAGAGAGAGATAGAGAGAGAGAGAGAGAGAGAGAGAGAGAGAGAGAGAGAGAGAGAGAATCACTTCAAATATTCCACTACAGTTAGTTCACAATATTGTCATTTTGCGTACAGTAAACCCTCTCTAAATCGAACCCGTATAATTCAAACTTCGGATAATTCGACCTATTTCAGGCTAGTTCGAATTTTTCAATAACTTTCCATAATTTGAGCAAGTTTGAATTATCCTTAGCCTATCCTTAGAATTCTATTCATTGTAACTAAAAACTGACTCCAAATTCGTGTTCAGCATGCCCGAAAGCTGCTATGAACTAGTTTTGAAGTAAATCTATTTTTTCAAAATATGTTGCAAATTTTGCAAAACCTTGATTTGTTTTTTAAATCACGTTTTTTTGAATAACTAAAAAACTATAGCAGATAAGTGCAACATGTATAGAGAAGTAAATATGAAGTAGATCAAGGGCTATCATTTGGCGAAAAGCAAAGAAATATTGATTGATAAATAACTGAGAAAAAAAAAGCATATTCGTACAGTTATACAAAATATCAATTTTCTCGACAACCATGAGGTGTTTTGACAAACCGATTGTATGATAGTATCGGAGTATGATAGAAGTATTACAAGGTGAAAAATGTTTGTGGGTGTATAATCTAATCTTTAAGTAGTAAGAAATTGATGGTTTATGAGTTCTTATGTGTATATGTTCTATTGCAATCTGTATTGTTATTATTATTATCAAGGGGTATTATAAGTGTGTGTACTTATAAGTATAGTATAAATGCGATGGTTTTGGTGAGTACAAGCAATACAATCTGTGCTGTTTTGGCATGTTTGAGTGAGTTCTTATTGTGTGGAGGGGCTGGAGGTAACAATCGGATAATTCGGACTTTCGGCTAATTCGACCCAGGTCTCCCCCCAATTAGTTCGAATTAGAGAGGGTTTACTGTACAAAGGCGAAATAACGCTTGTTTTCAGTATGTATATATATATAGTACGTGTTCTCGGGAATCGTGATGAGAATGTTGCCTTTTGTATCTTTTATCATCATCAGTTACCTTTCTTATTTTTCCCTTGGCCAGTCCTTTGTGATGTAAAAATAAATAATAAAATGCCATCAAGGTCATCAACCACGCTTGTCAACGTGTGCCTTTCTTGTCCTGGTCTGCCTTCCACCTGCGGGCAAGCTCACCTCCAACCGGAACTATACCAAGAAAAGGGAAAGGTCACCCAAAAAAAGCGAAAAAAGGGGAAAGGTGGGCCAAAAAAAAGGGGAAAGGTGGGCCAAAAATAGGGGAAAAGGGGAAAGGTGGGAAAAAAGGGGGGCAAAGAAAAGGAACAAATAGGGAGGGGGCAAAAAAAAGGGAGGGTGGGGAAAAAATGGAAATAAATTATGGTAATGGCTCTCAATCCTCCATCTGTCGCCTTATTGATTTAAACTCCGACGTTTATTTTTCCTCTCTCTCTCTCTCTCTCCTCTCTCTCTCTCTCTCCTCTCTCTCTCTCTCTCTCTCCTCTCCTCTCTCTCTCTCTCTCTCTCTCTCTCTCTCTCTCTCTCTCTCTCTCTCTCTCTCTCTCTCTCTCTCTCTCTCTCTCTCTCTCTCTCTCTCTCTCTCTCTCTCTCTCTCTCGAAATTTGCTTCACGGGTCGTTTTCTTACTTGTAACGTCTGCCATTTTTCCTTCCTTCTCTCTCCTCCTTTCCTTCCTTCCCACTTTTCCTTCCTTCCCACTTTTCCTTCCCCCTTCCTTCCTTCCTTCCTTCCTTCCTTCTTTCTTCCTTCACACACACACACACACACACACACACACACACACACACACACACACACACACACACACACACACACACACACACACACACACACACACACCACACGAGAGCTTCAATTCATAGCTCAATTACATCTTATCTTCTTATCTTATCATCGTTAAACCCTTCGTCAGTAGAATCCCTAAAGAGCGTTCGTCACGTGTCCACCTCGAAAGGTAAACAAAGAATAAGTTGTTGTTGTTGTTGTATCGGCCGCGAGGGAATCCTTTTAAAAATGGTCATTCCAGGCAAGCGTCCCAGGTACCTCATTTTACCTGGGATTGGAGGTGATTTTGTTCAGTTGAGTCACGCGTATTGGAAAGGTAAGATGGGGGGGGGTAAGAGGAAGAGGGGTAAGGGGAGGGGGTGTCTGCAGGAAGAAAGGGGGGGAAGAAGAGGGGAAAGGGAGTGGGGTAAGAGGAAGAGGGGAAAAGGGAGGGGGTAAGAGGAAGAGGGGTAAAGGTGCATGGGGTATGTCTGTGGGAGTGGGTTAGGGAGGACTGATTGATTGATTTGATGCCTAAAAAGGTGAATGTGCCAGACATCAGAGGTCATATGGCACTATGGCAAAGCATATAAAGGGGAGGGGTTAAAGAATAATAGTGAAACGATGAGGGAAGGGAAAAGAACGGAATGTTACAGCAGGATGGTTAGATCAGTTGTAGGATGTGGATTTGTTGGAGGAAGGAAGTTAAATTTTCCAGGGAGAAGGAGGGGATTCCGGGAGAATGTTCGCAAGACAGGGAGGTCGGGAAAGGGAGGACAAATGAGGGAAGGAACTGGAACGGGCAGGAGTAAGATAGGGGCAGGATATTAGGACATGTTGGACAGTGAGAGGAACTTGACAGGGTGTGCAGAGGGTTGGGGAGGAGCGTGACATGATATAGGAGTGTGTGAGGTTGGTATGGCCTATGCCATAGACCACTATATCTCTGGACTGTTCACGCGACAATGTTTTGAAATTGCCAGGCTGCATAGCGGACTGCGGCCCGCCCGACAAAGAGATATAGTGGACTATGGACTATCATCATATAGACTGGTTTATCAGTATATATGATATAATGTAATCTTCGTATATGTTTGTTCTATAATATTATTAAAAAAAACCCAGTAAAACACGCTAAAGAAATGCCATTACGAGACTCTGATTCACTTCAACTCTTTGCCACTTAAAACTTTGCGTGTCAACTTTTATCATGAAGGGTATCAATAGAAGCGCAATTTTATCAGCTTTCCATTGATGTATTTCGTAGTCTGATCAAATAATTAGAGCCATGTATAAATTAGCATTAAATAAATAAATAAAATCATCAATCGGGTAATTTTCCCGATTGAAGAGGTTATTTATTTAGTTAACGCTAATTTATACATGGTGCTAATTCATTTATCAGAAAAAGAAATATATAAGTAAATAAATTACATCATCAATCGGGAAAATTACCCGATTGATGATTTTATTTATTTATTTAACGCTAATTTATGCATGGTTCTAATTAATTTATCCGAAACAAAATATATCAATGGAAAGCTTATAAAATTGCGCTTCTGTTGATACCCTTCATGATAAAAGTTGACTCGCAAAGTTTTAAATGGCGAAGAGTTGAAGTGAATATTAAGTTCATGCATATTTCTTCAGAGTCTCGTAATGGCATTTCTTTAGCGTATTTTACTGTTTTTTTATTTGATAATATTATAGAACAAACATTTACGAAGACTACAGTATATCATATATACTGATAAACATCTATAGATCCGTATATATTATCATATATATATATATCTATATATATATATATATATATATATATATATATATATATATATATATATTATATATATATATATATATATATATAATGAATCCGAGCGGCCCTCCGACTTCAGGCCCTTGTGCGACAGGCCGATATTCCGTGCGCAGTCCAGGTTTACAGTGGTCTATGCCTATGCGTAAGCGTGCGAGAGCAGTCTCCCAACGTCTTTTAGAGTGGTAAGGATTTGACCATGGAGAGATAGAGGGTTTGATCAGGCGAAGTTTATTGGCAGAGAAAGTGGTCCAGGAGGATTGCCAGCGGTCGAATAGGAAAGATTTAAAGGAAGGGTAGTAGTCGGAGCCTGGCAAGTTTGAGAAACGGGGGCATTGGGACATAGTGGCCGAGCGCGCCAAAGAATCAACGCGTTTGTTGCCCGAGATACCCACGTGACTCGGTACCCAGCAGAAGCAAATTGTTTTGTGGCGTATGGATAGTCGGAATAACTAGTCTTGGATCTCCCGAACAAGAGGGTGAAGTGAGCGAAGAGATTGTATATGCGAAAGGGAATTGCGGGAATCAGTGAAGATAGTGAAGGAACAGGATGGGTAAAAAAGTATGCGTTTCAAGGCGAAGAGGATGGCGTACAATTCCGTTGTAAGAACAGTGGACTCTGTAGGTAGTTGGTATTGATAGTGAAGAGAGGGGAAGAGGACAGCAAAGCCAGAACCAGAGTGGGATTTAGAACCGTCGGTGTAGACGTGGGTGCTAGAGGAATTTGTGGAAAAGTGTTCAAGAAAGTGCGAGCGGAGGACAATAGGAGGAATGGTAGACTTGGGAGAGGTAGTGGGGACAGAAGAACAGATATGGGGGGAAGGTATAAGCCATGGAGGGAAGGAATGAACGTAGAAAGGGAGAAGATTAAGAGTAGGAAAGGAGGAGTGGGAGAGAAGGGTGCGCATGCGAACAGGGAAGGGCGGTGGCAAACGAGGGGAGGAGGTGATCACTGTGAGAAGAGATTGGGGGACTGCAATCTTAGAAGTAGGAAATTGATGAAGGCGAGCATAGCACCGAAGTGATAGGAGGGCTCGACGGCGAGAGAGGGACGGGAGGCCCGACTCAGCATAGAGGCTCTCAACAGGGGGGGAGCGAAAGGCACCTAGAGCCAGACGGAGGCTTAGGATAATTTCAGAACGAGTGCCAACACGATAGATTATTCTCATACTGAATGTTTTACTTGATTTTTACATTTATTTTCAGCACACTTTTTTTTTTCATCGTTACAAAGTATCGGGCTCATGATGAGTTATTTTTTTACTTATTCTTAAAACCTTTATAAGGGCAATGGCAATTTTATGTGTCTCTCATTTGTCATTTTATTATCATCATCCTCATAAACAAACTTCCTACCGTATATAACACTAAAGTCGCCAGGACAACGTTTATTTTCAATTTACAGATGTCTGGTGGCGTTAATACTTACATTTCTACCTCCATGATTTCAGGAAAGTTAGAAAGGGCTATCTGGAGAGTCTGTGTCATTTTGTGTCTTCATCTGTGTCCTATTATGGCTATAAATGAACAAATTACAAAAATATCAAAGGCGAGTGGCGACGTTGGTAACGGTGATCGCCAGCTAGTGTTTATGTCCTCCCGTCAGCTGCTGTCTGTCGTCGCCCGAAAAAAAAAACGGGTAGCGAAATTTGAAACCGTATATACTTGCAGATACAAAGCATAAAACAACGCTGAAACAGGGTAGATTATACAGTCATGATATAAACTACTGTGTATCATCTTCAGTGGCACATAAAAATCAGTAGTGATGCTATAATTCGTAATATATGGCGGGTAATATATGCAGGTGGCGACTAAAGTGTTATTTACGGTCACATACTAATGCTCACACATGCCCACACACGTGTATATATATATATATATATATATATATATATATATATTATATATATATATATATATATATATATATATATATATATACATATAATATATATATATATATATATATATATATATATATATATATACATATAATATATATATATATAATATATACTATATATATATATATATATATATATATATATATATATATATATATATATATTTTGAGTCTATAGCACAAAATACCTGTCTTATACACTGGCTTCGGAGGTTCCCGTGGGGTTTTGTTTTCGGTTAGGTTTTTTTAGGTTTTATTTTGGGTTTTTGTTAGGTTTTTTGGGTTTGGGGATAGTGATTTTAACGGCTTTTAGAATCGGCAGTAAAATAAAGTCAGATTTTGGGCCCACGCACGCGCTCTATGAAATATCATTTTTCAGTAGCTTCCGGTAAAAATTAAACTATTATTAAGGTTTTCTGAAGGGTTTTTGTACATCCCTACATGTTGGAGAAAAAAATATACATAAAGGAGTATTAAGTGAAGAGATGCCAGTTTCTGCAGAGTAATTACCCAAAAAAGTGATTTGCCGAAAAAACAAATATCGGTTTTTTAAAATTTTCACATCAAATCTATCAAAAAAATAGTCATAACAAATTGAGAAACCAAACGTACCTTTTTTGCCCCTAATTCTTGTTCTTATCCTTCTTCCATCCTACATCTCGGAATATTCAGAACAAGACATTATATTAGTAGTTGTTATATAAAATTTATGTAAAACAGTAGTAAAAAATAATAGTTTCAGAATTTTTGAGCACACAAGTGTCTTCCTACAAATGTAACTGTAGTCAAGAGCAATAAAGGAATCATTGCTACATACTTTTATCATGTGAGTGACAGTAAAGAAGGCTTAGGAAACGCGGTGATTCACGCGAGGAGGGTGCGTGCCGCCTCAAAGTCGCGGAAAAGGGAGTGAACGCAGCAAAGCTTGGGATACACCGAGGATCACTTTTTCCCACTTTATCTTGCATCCGTAGAAATTTGGAGCGGCATTCGAGAAATTTAAAGCTAGCTTTACGTTCTGCAGGCGGAATGAGTCCGCTATGTTGGCTGGCATCTGCTGAAGGCGGTAGCCTTGCTCCACGAGGTGGTGTTGCGGCGCGCTGTACCCAGTCGGAACACTTCGGCCCCAATTTTACCACCGAAGGGAACTCAGAAGTGGCCCTTTGGGCTTGAGCCGCTGAACGCGTCCCACCCGTTGGACTTCTTGCTGACGGGAACACCAAAACCCGGGCCCAGCTGCAGGCAGTAACCCAAACAGGCACGTCCAGCCCCGTACGCCGATGCGGCTAAATAACAGGTTTGGGGTCCTAGAATGCTTGAAAGTTCTGCACGAGGACTCTCGTGCCTCGTTATCCGCTCACCGTAGGGACGGCCTGCAGCCACCGCAAACACCTGCAGATGCAACGGCTCCTCAAACATAACAAAGCAGCTTCTGACGCTGTTTTTTATTCCACAAAATGAATCAGCGAACGCAGATAACAAAACTTGTAAGGGTTAGAAATAAGTAGTCGGTGGGTTCCACGTCCCGTTTTGCGCTTGAAAATGCGAGAAGCCACGAGGTAGTGGCGCCGCCACCTGCACCAGTTTGACAGGTGCTTCACTCGCATGAGCACCAGCCGAGCCCCCACTTGCCTGTGACCGCATGGCCAAGCCTACAAGATTATAGACCCGTCATCTGCCTCGCGGAAAGGTCGGCGTGAGACCCACCCGCCAACTGCTCTGATGCGCCCGAGGAAGTTTGCGTATACGGTGGCAGGCACGGACCTGCCCATGATAGCAGGCCGTAGGCCCTGGGACAACAGGCGCGTCGGACAGGGAGTTGAACCCCACCGGCCTTTGTGAGCCACTCAGCCAGTGGTAGGTGCAAAAAAAAAACAAGATCACGGCGGCGTCCTTCAGACCGTTGATGGTCCGCACGCAGAGCCGCAGGGACACCAGGTGTTGGGGGCAAAGCGTCCACCGAAGCAGTTGCCGTTGCCATGCTCCACCTGTCCATCGTGACGAACCCCACCAGGTGCGGCGCCGATGAGGCGGCGAAACAGCACACCCACAAGGTCTTGCCACTCCGCAGGGCAACACGACAACCCGCTTAGGAAGGGGTTGGCTTCGTCGTTCCACCAGGGAGGCCACGGCGTCCTGCTGGTGCGGCGGATTGTGCAGCTCCCGCGGCTTCATCATGAGCTGGGTAGTGAAGAGGGGTTTGGCCGCCGGGGGGCACGGGGCCCTCACGTGACAGCTGTACGCGGGAGTTTTCGCCCCAATGACAGCCAAAACATTCATGGGCCTCCTCACCTCGCGCTCCAGCTGACTGGATTTGGGTCAGGGTCAGCACGCAGACGCTTTTTGTCGGGAAACCCGAATAGGGACGGTGAAGGTAGTCTTCAGTTAGACCCATAAAAACTGGGGTCCATTTCTTTCATGATTTTCCTCCCAAACCATTCTCGATCCCTATCACCAATGTCAACCGAGGGATACTCACTTTGAGGCTACTCGGCAAAATTAAGGATCTTTTTTGTAAAAAAAAAAAGAGCTTTGGGGTTAGTGGGCGGTTTGGTTCCAAGATGAGGATGGTGGTGAAAGCTTGAGAGGTGAGCTTGGAGTTTAGAAGAAAATAGAACTTTGGGGTGTAGAGGCGCATTCCCCTTTATATATCCATGCCAAAATGAACCGTACGTGTGTGTACAGATGCCTTTTTTTTCTCTCAATCCCGTAACCTGGGTAACTACACTACGGGGTGGGCGTGACCATTTCTGATCTTAGCGGCTAGGGTTTACACACACACACACCCCACACACACACACACACACATGCATACATACCATACATACACTCCACATACTGGGCGCTATAGCTTGGATCTCGTTGTTTATCCTCTCACCTAGAGCTGCGGAGCTTCTCAGTCCTATGTTCACTGTTTTTAAAAGTTGTAATGCCGTGCTGCTGGGCTGTCATATGTAACAGTAGGTCTGAGAAGGAATTCAAATTGTACAGATTTCCTCAAGCCTTGAAAAAAGGAATTTATGGATAAGCAAAGTCAGTCGTTTGGGTTGGACAAACTTCCCGTTCATATTTTTTGTGTTTTAGGTATGTTTTGTTGTTGTGTTGTCAGGAACTAGAACATAAGAACATACGGAAGCTGCAAAAGGCTGGTATAGAGACCTCCACGTGGTAGTTCCTGTTTTTACATATCCACCTACCGACATCCACTTTTCATCCCTTCATATATTTTCTAGTCTTCTTTTAATCTCCCTATCGTCACTGTCCTAAGTAACCTGATATAGGATTCTATTCAAGCTGTACAAGGGTGTTAAAGTTCACTCCTATTTGCCATGTAAGTAAAATGTGAAATATAAGATAGACGAGGATTAAGGATGAATCCATGGAGCTTTTTTTGTAAAGTTAGGCCAGAAACTAGTTAGGATATTTCATTCGCTATTATAGTTTATTGCTTCTATAAAGCTGATTATAATGATATATCTTAAATATTCCAGACACAAAGTTTATATCATTACCGAAATACAATACAGGCTGAATCTAAGATACAATATTTAAACAGACTTAAAAATTTAAATCTGCGCAGTCTTTTTGCTATATAAACAAGTATAATTACCATTGCACAGATCTTGAGATCAAAATGGCTAAGTTATCCATAAGGATTAAGGTATAATATATTACACCAATGTTTCTTATTGGACTGAGGGAAAGGAACGGGAAAAAAAAGAGTAAATAAAGAAGGAATTGATTGAAAAAGGCAAGGGTTGGGATAAGGTTCAGGGGAAGGGAGGTGTTAAAAATAGGATAATAGAAGAACAAAGAGAGAGAGAGAGAGAGAGGAGAGAGAGAGAGGGGAGAAAGAGAGAGAGAGAGAGAGAGAGAGAGGGGAGAGAGAGAGAGAGAGAGAGAGAATATGAAAGAAAATCACCAGCGTAGAATGAAGCCAATCTCAAAAAAATTTTATGGAGAGCGAAATAAGAGAGAAAAAAACACGGTCGAATCATATAACTAATGAAAGGAAAGACACATGAAAGATAAGTTGAGAAAGGCAATAGGGAAGAGGAACACTGACTTTACACCACGATTAGGAGGAGGGAAGAGAAACAAAAAACTTACTAAGATTAGGCGTAAGACAACATGATTAGAAGGAGAGAAGAGTAAAAAAAAACCCGTGATTAGTAAGTTAGGCTTAAGACAATACCTTGACTACTACGGAGAGGGAAGGTATGTAAGATTAGTAGGATTGTGTATTTCCTGTGTCTTTGTGATTACCAGGTGTCTAGGTGTCCAGGTGGGCAGAGGGAGAGGAGGAAGGGGGGCGAAGGAGGTGGGGTTAGGTAGGGGGAGGTAGTGTAAAGCCAGCAAAGGGAGAGAAGAGATTGAGTCACTTAATCGAATAACTGTGACGAATGCAAGAGCGCGACGCAGAAAGGTGAAGCAACATAAGGAACCAGTGAACAATATTGAAGTAGTTAGTGCCAGTCTACCAAAAGTATTAGAATCACCTAATCTAATTTTTTTTTTCTTCACCTGAGAGGACCGTATTACAGATGTCCTAGCTCACCACCCAGAAGTTTTGGCGCCTCCCCCTTTCCCCCTTTCCCCCTACCCCCCAGAGAAAACGTTCCAGGGGGCGTCCCCCAGGGGGCAGTCGTAGGGGGCCCCCTGGGTCGTCTAGGGACCCCCGTGGGTAGTCGTAGGGGCCCCGTGGGTAGTCATAGGGACCCCGTGGGTAGTCGTAGGGGCCCCGTGGGTAGTCGTAGGGGCCTCGTGGGTAGTCGTACGGGCCCCGCGGGTAGTCATAGGGGCCCTGTGGGTAGTCGTAGGGGCCCCGTGGGTAGTCATAGGGACCCCGTGGGTAGTCATAGGGGCCCCGTGGGTAGTCATAGGGGCCCCGTGGGTAGTCATAGGGGCCCCGTGGGTAGTCATAGGGGCCCCGTGGGTAGTCATAGGGGCCCCGTGGGTAGTCATAGGGGCCCCGTGGGTAGTCGTAGGGGCCCCGTGGGTAGTCGTAGGGGCCCCGTGGGTAGTCGTAGGGGCCCCGTGGGTAGTCGTAGGGGCCCCGTAGGTAGTCGTAGGGGCCCTGTGGGTAGTCGTACGGGCCCTGTGGGTAGTCGTAGGGGCCCCGTGGGTAGTCGTAGGGGCCCCGTGGGTAGTCGTAGGGGCCCTGTGGGTAATCATAGGGGCCCCGTGGGTAGTCGTAGGGGCCCTGTGGGTAGTCGTACGGGCCCTGTGGGTAGTCGTAGGGGCCCCGTGGGTAGTCGTAGGGGCCCTGTGGGTAGTCATAGGGGCCCTGTGGGTAGTCGTAGGGGCCCCGTAGGTAGTCGTAGGGCCCTGTGGGTAGTCATAGGGGCCCCGTGGGTAGTCGTAGGGGCCCTGTGGGTAATCGTAGGGGCCCCGTGGGTAGTCGTAGGGGCCCCGTGGGTAGTCGTAGGGGCCCCGTGGGTAGTCGTAGAGGCTCCGTGGGTAGTCGTAGGGGCCCCGTGGGTAGTCGTAGGGGCGTCGTGGGTAAACAAGTCGCTTGGATCAATATCGGAGAGACGGCGGGACGAGAACGCGGGACTGGCTGGCTGGCTGGCTGATGGGGGGGGGGGGGGGGGGGCACGTGCATTGGATTGGTCTTTGTTGTGATACGAATGTAACTTACCATGATTGGGATGATTGGGCCAGTCACGCGATGCCCCCCAATCCAATTCTCAACCAATCAGACGCAATGGAGATTTGTGTGTGTGTGTGTGTGTGTGTGTGTGAGGGTCATTCTTTATAACGTTCTGTTTTGGGGGGTCATCCTTCCAACGTTTTTTGGGGGTCATCCTATAACGTTTTTTTTGGGGGGGGTCATCTTAACGTTTTTTGGGGGTTTATCCTTATAACTGTTTGTTTTTTTGGAGGGGAGGGGTCATCCTTCTAACGTTTTTTTGGGGGGGTTCATCTTTCTAACTTTTTTTCTTTTCTTTTTTAGGTGGGAGGGTCGTCATTATAAATTTTTTTGGGGGGGTGTCAAAGAAAAAGAAAAGAGAAAAAAGAGGAAAAAAGGTCCAAAATTAAAAAGGGGGATCTAAGAAAGAGTTTGAGGGGAAAAATAGGAAGGAGATGGAAGAGGAAATAGCGTAAAAAGGGGAAAAGGGGATGGGGACAATAGGAGAAATAAAAGGAGGAAAGGAGACAAGTGACAGGAAGGGAGTGAAGAGTGGTCCTTACCCTCCTCTTCCTCTTCTTTTCTTTGTCTTCCTTCTCCTTCTCCTCTTCCTCCTCTTACGTGTATTTGGCGCCAGATCGAGTTTTGTTGGTGAGACGATTAGCCGGAAACGTCTGAATTTTTTTTTTTTTTTTTTTTTTTTTGAGACGTCTGGTGAGCTGGAAAGAGGTTTTTCTGTTCATGTGCTGTCATCGTCACCATTGTCATCGTGGCAGTAGTAGTGGCTGTAGTTTTTGCCCTTGATCAGTCGTTTGTGATGTAAAAAAAAGAAGTTGTAATAGTGGTATATAGCAATGTTGTGATTCATTGGTTTTCTTTTTTAGAAGCGATTATGTTTGATTAAAAAAAAAAAAAATTGGGGGGTGGGCTTTCTTTCAGGGTCCTTTTTCTCAGGAGGGTGAGAGAGGGCCTGTGTGGTGTGGTTGTGATAGACTTTTCTCGAGTTAGCATGTTTATTATGGTGTTCTGAACATTTAAAAAAAAAAAATTGTGTGTAGTTTTTCTCTGATGTTCATGTATCATTTGAGCCTTTGTGTGCTTCATAGTGAACTGCCTCTGTGTTTTCGGAAAGCAGAAGAGATGAGCAGAAGAGGTAAAAATATACGAAGTGTCTCTGTAAAAAAAGAGGAAAAAATAGAAACACAAAATTCAGTATGCTGTACACAAACAATAATAATCACACCCTAAACTAACCAACATTCCTAACAAGCAATTCTTCTTTCCCTCCTCCAGGAGCTCGCCCCCAGCCCCAGTACGAGGAACTGGCGCGGCATCATCATCGCCGTGCTGGTCATCTGCTTCGTGCTGGGCATGATCGTCACCTCAGTGCTGCTCCTCACGCCTCCTGACGACGGGCCGCGGGTCAAGGGCAGGAGGTTTGAGTTAGAGGACATATTAGGCGACGACTTCAAGATACACTCCTTTAATGGCAGCTGGGTTACAGGTGGGTGTTGTGTGTGTGTGTGTGTGTGTGTGTGTGTGTGTGTGTGTGTGTGCGCGCTTCAAGAGCTGCCGCCGCCGCTCCGCCGCCTGCAGGCGTGCCATGATGCGTGCCTAGACGGCGGCCACTTCGGCGGGAGGGCCCGATATCCTCACCTGGCGGCACTCTGCGTTGGTGGCGGGGGGCACCGACACCCTCACGCCGGGGTACTCCTGTGCCAACCTGATCAGCACCTCGCCCCCGGGGCCCACCCACTGATCTATATAACATGGATCGCGGATCTGGGCTAGCTGTGGCCGAGATACTGAAGTCACCAGCCGCCATCTTGTCATAACCAAAACAAATACATGGGCCGGCCAGGCAGTGGCTGGGTGTTGGCTGCTGGCATGTGATAGCCTATATTACCACCTACTACTACTATTAACACCTACTACTACTACTACTATTACCACCTACTACTACTATTACCACCTACAACTACTATTAACACCTACTACTACTACTACTAAACTTCCAACCTAGTGCATCGTCGAACCTTCCAAGTCATTTATTTACGGTGATACACAGACAACAGGTGTGTTGCGAGGCCGTACAGGTGTGTAGTGACAGGTGTCTTGCGAGGCCGTACAGGTGTGTAGTGACAGGTGTGTTGCGAGGCCGTACAGGTGTGTAGTGACAGGTGTCTTGCGAGGCCGTACAGGTGTATAGTGACAGGTGTGTTGCGAGGCCGTACAGGTGTGTAGTGACAGGTGTGTTGCGAGGCCGTACAGGTGTGTAGTGACAGGTGTCTTGCGAGGCCGTACAGGTGTGTAGTGACAGGTGTGTTGCGAGGCCGTACAGGTGTAGTGACAGGTGTGTTGCGAGGCCGTACAGGTGTGTAGTGACAGGTGTGGTGTAAGTGGTAAAGCGAGAGGCTAAGAGTGCAGTGTTAGCCCCCGAGTGTGTGTGTGTCTGACCTAATGAGCGAACGCGCAGTTCTCGTCCACTATAACGGCGCCAGCCCCGTACCGCCGCGGCCACGGGTACGGCGCGAGCCACAGTGGTCCATAGAAGCTACTCTCGGGGATTACAGGAAGTTTAAATTAATCAAAAACCTTTGGCCTAATCAAAAACCTTTCTTAATTAGGTATATTGAATTGAAAATAGTTAGTTTCGTACACTGATTTTGAGTATTTTCGTACATACCTGGTGTCGTTTCGTAACTCTAGTAGTCAAGTTCAACTCTGAGCTGAGTGTACGAAACGACTATGGTTTCATATAGACTACGAAACAACTTTTGATAATAATGGACGAGAGTTTTGCGGTCGTTTTAAGAGACATCAACTATTTTTTCTTGGCCTACAATAGGTGCTTGTTGCAATGAAGATAGTTTTTATTTTGCGCAACCCCCCCCCAAAAAAAAATTATAATATTAATTAAACCTAACCTAACCTTATAGGTTTTAATGAAACCTAACCTAGCTAACCTTAAGGGTTTTAATGAAACCTAACCTAACCTTATAGGTTTTAATGAAACCTAACCTAACCTTAAAGGTTTTTAATGAAACCTAACCTAACCTTATAGGTTTTAATGAAACCTAACCTAACCCTTTAAAAGGGTTTTAATGAAACCTAACCTAACCTTATAGGTTGTAATGAAACCTAACCTAACTTTAACCACAAGGTATACTTTTTTTCTCTTTTTTTTTTTTCTTCGCAAAATAAAGCTATCTCCATTAGAACAAGCACCGCTTATTAGGAAGCGCTATGATCATTTGTATCATAACCGCACTCAGGTCTGCTTCCGTTCCCCACTAATTGTTAACTAGTATAAAAAAATATACTTATATCTATATCTACTTATATAAAAAAAAGTATACCATATCCACCTTTATTTTTTTTTAACTAGTAGTTGGATGACTGGAGTGGGTAGATGGATTAAGAGTGGATGGGCTGGGTGGGGAGTGGGTGTGGGTGTGGGTGTGTGTGTGTGTGTGTGGGTGTGGGTGTCTGGGTGTGTGTGGGTGTGTGTGTGGGTGTGGGTGGGTGTGTGTGGGTGTGGGTGGGTGTGTGGGTGGGTGGGTGTGTGGTGTGTGTGTGTGTGTGTGTGTGGTGGGTGCGTGTGTGTGTGTGTGGTGTTACTCACAGGTGGAAAGATTTGCCACTTCCAGGTCCTGGTCTGTTTTTACAGGACATAGCAGCACAGCTTGGCATGACGAGGCGATAACACAGCCAGACAGCAACGCGAGCCGCAGAAACAAGGCTTTGTTTTGGTTACGGCAAGATGGCGGACAGTTGGAACCAGTGCTGAGCCAGGCTTCCGCGATCCATGTTATATAGATCAGTGGGCCACCACGTGGCGCCGCCTGTCGGGTGCCACCTCCACCACCACCGTTGACCTGGCCTTACGGCGCTCGGCGGCCTCACGCAGCTGTACCTCGATGCCCTCCAGCCGGTGATGTCCTTGGCGGCGGCGGCCACCACACTCTCGGGGCCTCCAGGGTTCCGTGGTGAAAGGCATGATCTTGGGGCAGGGGCACCGTCACGCCCACGCTGAGGTAGTCCTGCCTCAGTTTGCGGACCATGTCACCCGCATGCAACACCCGTGAGTATTGCTGTGAAGGCCGCGTGGTCGTGTTCGGCCTTCACCACCTCCACTCTCAGGCAGCCGAGGAATCGCCTCGTCTCCACCAGGCGGTCCCACCACGGCACATCCCCTGGGCCGCGCATGCCTTCAGCGGGTCTCGAGGTGGGACGTTGCACACAGGTCCCAGCCACCACAGGTGAGCCAGGAGCTGCTGTACCTGCCATGCCGTAGTGACGTGGAGGCCCTTGTCCTGCCACGCCTGCACCACCTCGGACACCCGCAAGGCATCCCTCAGGGCGTCCTGTCAGGCGCTCCTGAGGAGGGCAGCGATGCCCTCCCCCCCGTTTGCCAGTCACCACATAAGTTTTATCCGTAGTAGTAGTAGTAGTAGTAAGTGAAGGAGGAGGAGGAGGTGGTATGAATAAGAATCGTAGGGTAACAATAACATATTGGAACAGCAACATCAACAACCACAACAGAAACAGTGGAACAACATTATTCACACCACCACCACCACCACCACCACCATCAGTTTAAACTCCCCGTGTAACAGACGCAGCAGAAGTTGTAGTCGTTCAGGTGAGAACTGGTCAGTGTTTGGAGGCGGAGGGAATATTGAGTGGGAAAGTATCGGCATAAAGAACGGAGGTGGTATTGGCGAATGGTTGTGTCTAGCTGACTGAGTGGCTGAGTGACTGTAGTGGACGACTGGACGTAGCTATCAAAACATTTTATAAAGAGGCAAGCAAATGGATACAGCTTTTTTTATAGGCGACATTGGTAGTGATGACGATGATACTTGAATAATGGTGATGGTGATGACGATAGGTGCATATTAGATAGTGATGAAGGACAGTGCATTTTTTTTCTACTTTTTAGTAATTTCTAGTCGAGGTAAAGTGTTTGAGTCTACATGTAATCATAAACCAGTAATTGTAGAAGCAAAAGTAAATACTATAACGCTTTCAACACAAATACTATAGATACATAGGTGATAGAGGTAACCCAGTGGTGATAGGGGTGACAGGTAACTTAATGGTGACTAAACAGGAATTAGAGTGGTCACAGAAGAAACCATAGTAACAAAAAAATAAAAGGTTGTAATAATAGTAGCAGCAATAGCAGCGGTGGTGGTAGTAGTAGTGGTAGTAGTAGTGATAGTAGTAGTAGTAGTAGTAGTAGTAGTAGTAGTAGTAGTGGTGGTGAAGAATCCATAGTAGCAAAAAATAAAAGGTTGTAGTAGTAATAATAACAGCAATAGCGTAGTATAGTAGTGATAGTGGTAGTAGTAGTAGAAGAAGTAGTAATAGTAGTAGTAGAAGTAGTAGTAGTAGTAGTAGTAGTAGAAGTAATAGTAGTAGTAGTAGTAGTAGTAGTGGGGGTGAAGAATCCATAGTAGCAAAAAATAAAAGGTTGTAGTAGTAATAATAACAGCAATAGCAGTAGTAGTAGTAGTGGTAGTGTTAGTAGTAGTAGAAGTAGTAATAGTAGTAGTAGAAGTAGTAGTAGTAGTAGTAGTGGTAGTAGAAGTAATAGTAGTAGTAGTAGTAGTAGTAGTAGTGGAGGTAGAAGTAACATGGCATGGATTCCACTGCTATTGATCGTGCAAAGGTCAGTGTTAATTTTTTATATCAGCCGGAGAAGTCCTCGTAAGGGCAGCACCGTCACCAGCTCTAGATGGCGGTGCTCCAAGGGCCCCGCCGCTGCCACTCTCCCTCCCGCCCCTCGCCTGCCAATACACTCCGACGCCATTTTGTGCTACTGACGGTGAAAAAATAGATAAACGTTGACGTCTCGGAAAATGCCTTGCAAATAGCTAGACAAACTTTTGAATAAATTAAGTAAAAATTACTGTGTGTGTGTGTGTGTGTGTGTGAAAGAGAGAGAGAGAGAGAGAGAGAGAGAGAGAGAGAGAGAGAGAGAGAGAGAGAGAGAGAGAGAGAGAGGAGAGAGAGAGGAGAGAGAGAGAGAGAGAGAGAGAAGAGGGGAAAGAGGGGGGGGGTGTCCTTGCATATACTAAATAACCGAGCAACACGATAGAAAAATTATAGTGAGTGCGTGTGTGTGCGTGTGCGTGTGTGTGTGTGTGTCTTATATATTGCGTTTCCTTATTCATACACTTTCTATTCCTTACACGAGTTAGTATGTATCTACCCACTGTAACCAGACCTCTCAACACACACACACACACACAACACACAGCACGCACGCACCCCACGCACACGCGCACCCACAAAACAACCACACACACACACTGATATCTTCAGAAAAGTCAACAGGGATTGTTTATGATAGCTCTCAGATTGCCTCCTGCAATTTCCCTTTGTCCTTACCTCCCTTACACTCCTCTTTACTAGGCCTCTTTTCCCCTCTTTCTCTCACCCCTCCCTCCCCCCACCTCTTTCCCCCTCCTTCACCCCCCACACATTTCTTTCTTCCCCAACGTCCCACCTTCTCCCCTCACGCCCTTTTGTCTCCCTCCATATCTCCTTTCAGCATTTCTCTCATTATTCACCTCATTCTTGAACCTTTGTACTACCTTAACCTCTCTCTCTCTCTCTCTCTCTCTCCTCTCGTCTCTCTTCTCTCTCCTCTCTCTCTCTCTCTCTCTCTCTCTCTCATCTCTCTCGTCTCTCTCTCTCTCTCTCCCTCTCTCTCTCTCTCACCCTCTCTCTCTCCTTCTCCGTCTCTCTCCTCTCTCTCTCTCTCCTCTCTCTCTCTCTCTTTTTTTTACCATCCTTAAGCTTCCGCTGTTTACAAGCCAGAATGTTGCAGGACTTACAAGCGTCAACAATGCATTACGGAACCTGTGATTATTTTTTTGTTCCTGAGCCTTTAGTTTTTTGCATAATTTTCTTTCTGTTTGTTTTTCATTAGTTCTTTATAATTTAATTGATTCACAAGTCATATTTTTTGAACTGTACTCTTATTACCATCAAGTTAATCTGTCTCTTTCTATTACGTATATTGTTTTTTCTTTCCACTCTGAATATTTTTTTCTCTATTGTACAGGTTTTGATATATAACAAACTCCTTTTTTTACTATAACTACCACAACAACATTTTTTACACTGGACAACATAACTAACTCATCAATATCTTTACTCTCTATTTCCCTATTCCCTATTTCCTATTTCTACATTTTTATATTTCCTAATTTCTTATCCTCTATTTCCCCCCTCACACCCTTCCTGTTGTTGTTCCCACTCTGTATTTTATGCTCTTTTATTAACAGGTTTGATATATAACAAACTCCATATTTACTATACAACATTTTAGCACTGCATTACTTAACTAACTTACCATCATATTTACTCTCTCCTCCTCACACCCTTCCTGTTGTCACTACGTTCTCTCATCTATTATTAAAACCACCATAATAATCACACTTTCCCCTTTGTTGATCTTCCTCCCTTTCTGTGGTGTGGGGCGAGGGGGTAGTGTGTTGGCAGGCGTTTACCCACACTCCCAACAGGTGGCGTCTGCGTACCTCTATTGTTTACCTCCAATGATAACAAAGACAGGCCAGGCCGTTGATTTGGTCTTGGTTTGGAGTAATCTTGATCTTCAGTGGAGTGACGTAGGATAGATCGAAGTGTTTATGAGACGGTGGATGGAAGGTTTGTGGTGTTAGTGGAGTGTTTATTGGTGGAAGAGAAGGGGTTTGAGTGGGTGTTGTATAAGTGGATTGCTGGTTGGGAGTGGAGTGACGTATAGAATGGAGTGGTTATAAGACGGTGGATGAGGTTTATATTAGTGGTAGAGTGTTTAGGTGGAAGAAACGGGGTGTGAATGGGCGTTGTATTAAGTGGAGTGTTGGAAGTGGATGAAAGATGGATGGAAAAGGTGTGTAAAGTGCGTTTGGGACCGAGAGATTGTAGTGAGGTGCGTGCGTTGTGTTTCAGTGAGATTCAGTGGAGGAAGAGGAGTTTGATTCTGTTTGGAGTTAGGGTGCGTTCAGCAGTGAGTAATTAACGAGTGTCTTTAGAGAGTAGGAAGAGGTGGAGGAGTAGGAGATAATGATAATAGTCGTAATGATAGTAATATAGAGGTAAAAAAAGGAAGATGTGACAAGTAAAAAAAAATAGATAGATAGATAAGGAGTTGAAAATGGGAATTGTGGGAAAAGAGAAAAGGAAGGGAAGAAGGAGAGAAAGGATACAGGGAAGATAAAAAAAAATGGAAGGTGATAAGGAAAGGATCAGTGAAAAGGAAAAAAAAGGAGGAAACAGCTGAATTTTGGGATTTGGATGGATAATGATATTGATTTTGTTAATTTCTTTTTCCTCGCAGATCACGAGCTTGTCTTCCGGGATCCCGCTGGGGGCCTCTCTGTCTTCGATGCCGAGACGCTCACTTCGCGGGTTCTTGTCTCCAACGTCACCTTCGTAAGTCCTTCTCCTCCTCCTACTTTTCCTTCTCCTCTCATACTTTTTGGATATAATTACACATAAATAAATCCTTAGTTTTCTTTCATGCTTTCCTTGTACTTTGTTTTCCACGTCACCGCTCCCTTTTTAGCATCTTTCTCCTCCTTTTTACTCCCACAATCCCTTACTTTTACTCCTCTTCCTTCTCTTTTCCCTTTACAATATCCCTTTATTCTTAGATTCCTTATAACCGCTGCCCTTACATCTCTGGTCTACATCTGTTAGCTCTCTTTCCTCTGCCCTTACATCGCTCGGTCTACGAAGGTAACATGTCTCGTCGTGTTCTTCCCACAGAGGCAGCTCAATGTGGCTCACTTCAGCGCCTCTCCAGATCTTCGCTACGTGCTTCTGGCTGAGCACGTCGAAAAGGTACGTAATTCTGTGTGTATGTATGTATGTGTGTGTGTGTATTCATCTAGTTGTATCTAGTTGTAATTTTTACAGGGCCTGAGCAACGCTCGTATGGCCCCGTCTCCATATCAACAATTATTTTATCATTCATCCTTAGTGTTTAGTGTTGGCCGAAGCCACCACCCCGGGAGGGGGGCCACAAGCCCCCGGCTAACACCCGGTACCCATTCCCTGCTGGATGGACAGGGACTCGTGTTTTAAGAAGACCGCCCGTCTGTCTTCGCTCCGCCCGGGGATCGAACCCGGGACTTCTCGGTTGTGAGCCGAGCGTGCTAACCCTTACACTACGGAGTCCCCTACTGTGTGTGTGTGTGTGTGTGTGTGTGTGTGTGGGTGTGTGTATGATTTTGCTTTGGATTTGATGCTGGTTTTGGTCTCATAACGCCAATTTTAGTCTCACTCACTCACTCACTCACTCACTCACTCACTCACTCACTCACTCACTCACTCACTCACTCACTCACTCACTCACTCACTCACTCACTCACTCACTCACTCACTCACTCACTCACTCACTCACTCACTCACTCACTCACTCACTCACTCACTCCTCACTCACTCACTCACTCACTCACTCCTCTCTCTCTCTCTCCTCTCTCTCTCTCTCTCTCTCTCTCTCCATCTCTCTCTCTCTCTCTCTCTCTCTCATCTCTCTCTCTCTTCTCTCTCCTCTCTCTCTCTCTCTCTCTCTCTCTCCCTCTCTCTCTCTCTCTCTCTCTCCTCTCTCTCTCTCTCTCTCTCTCTCTCTTCTCTCTCTCTCTCTCTCTCTCTCTCTCTCTCTCTCTCACACACACAAACACACACCACACACACACACACACACCACACACACAGTCGCTCTGTCTCCCTCTGTGTCATGTCATTTGTCATCATTATTCCAAGGTAATTTTATCTCGTGAGGTGCGTCTGAGGGTGCTCTTGGCTGCGATTGACTCCAGAGATCAAACGAAGGACGACTTCGATTTTGATTGGATTTCGATTGCCTTGGCGAGTCGCTGGAGGAAAGAGGAGGGGCGGGAAGAGGTGTGGAGGGAGAAGGGGAAGGAGGGAAGGGAAGGTACATAGACTTCCAGAAATTCATCTGTTTATCTGTGTTTCCTGGATGCCAGAAAGGCTTTTTGACAGAGTGAATTACTGCGGAAGCTCTTTCATAAACTTCTGGTCAGGGGTACACCTGGGTACATTGTTAATTTATTAATGTCCTGTACACTACCCAGGAATTTACTGTTAAGTGGGGTATTTCTTCTCGCTGTCCTTTAGTACTGCCAATGGTATTCGGCAGGGGGCATTTTATCCCCCTACCTGTAAAATGTGTACACGGATGATCTCAGTGCCAACCTTTGTGATACAGGTATCGGCTGCCACAATGCCACATACATGATGGGTGCATCAACTCACTGAGCTATGCTGATGATATGGTACTGCTCGCACCCACTGCGGATGCGTTGCAGGACCTTTTCAATGTGTGTCAGGTGTATGCTGCCAAGCATGACATTGTCTACAATACCACTAAGACAGAGTGCATGGTAGTATCACTCGGCACGCGCTCAGGTGAATTACCTGAAAACAGCATGGCTCGGTGGGTCTGCCCTCACTTTTGTGGGTAGATTCGCATACTTAGGCCATGTTATTCCCACGACATGACTGATGAGTATGATATCATCAAGCAGACCACCAAGCTTCTTGTCGTGGCAAATACTCTACAGAGGAAATTCTCCTACTGTAGCAGAGAGGTGAAGATGGAGTTATTCAGGAGTCCTGCTACTCTATATACTGCAACTCGCTGTGGTCGCGGTACAAGGTGGCCACTATGAACCGCCTTAAGGTCTGTCACAATGACATCCTTAAGAGGCCTCTGGGGCTGCTCAGGTGGTGCAGCTCGTCCCTGGCTTTCGCTAGGAACGGGGTGAACAATCTGGATGTATTCCGTCGACACTCCGTGTTCAGTTTAAGGAGTAGGGTGGAGCTCTCTACGAACTCCATCATCACCTCTGTCAGGCAGAGCTCGGCCTATGTATGTGGACCTATACAACAGCGGTGGCTGGGTCTGCTGTTTGTGCAGAATGTGGGGTAGCACAGGTGTCCATGTATGCTTTTCTATGTACTTTGATACTATGTCCCCTAATGTGCCTGTACTTTGTTCTTGTTTTTTGTTTTTGCTCTAGTACTTAAGTTTACTCCTTGGCTTGTTCTTGGTTCTTTGTTTTTTGTCTGTATGCCTCCGCCGAGAATGAAATTATTATTATTATTATTATTATTATTATTATTATAGTAGTGGTGGAGGGAGAAGGTATACACAGGATGCAAAGGAAGAACAGACAGCAACAGCCATACTGGGCCAAACGTGGCTGCCAAGGTAGGAGGGGAAGGAGGTGGCGGTGGTGGAGGGAGAAAGAAGGAGCGGAGGGTAGTGGTGGTGGTGGTAGTGGTGGAGGAAGGAGGGGAGGGGAGTGTGGTGGTGGAAGGAGGAGGAGGGGAGGGAAGTGGTGGTGGAGGGAGAAGGAAGGAGGGGAGGGAGGTAGTGGTGGAGGAAGAAGGAGGAAGGGTAGTGGGTGGTGGAGAAGGAAGGAAGGAGGAGAGGGAAGTGGTGGTGGAAGGAGGAGGAGGGGAGGGAGTGGTGGTGATGGTGGAGAGAGAATGAGGAGGGGGGAGGGGAGTGGTGGGGTGGAGGAAGAGGGGAGTGTAGGGAAGGGGCGATAGAGAAAGGGTCAGACGTAGGAGTAAAAGGAGGAGGAAGAGGAGTTTGGAGAAGGAAGAGGAGGTGGTGATGTTGACGCTAAAGAGGAAGAAGAGATTAAGGAGGATGAGAATATTAAGTCGCCTGTAAAACGATTATGAAAAGTATAAATATCAGATTATTTTCTTTTGTGTCTTGATAAATAGTTTTACATGAATTCTATTGTGGCCCTCTTTGTGTTTTTTTCTTTTATTCTTCGTATTTTTTTCAATTTTTGTATTTTTCCTCCTCCTCCTCCTCCTCCTCCTCCTCCTCCTCCTCCTCCTCCTCCTCCTCCTCCTCCTCCTCATCATCATCATCATCATCATCATTGTATCGGCACGAAACACGTAATTCTTTATATCAACCAGACTAGAAATTTCTTTAGAGTAGTAAGATTTTTTTTTTCTGAACAAAATGTACTTTCTTCTTAATTATTATTACACCAAAATGATTTATAACGAGACGTGAACCTAAACTTACTAATCAGACTAATACATAATTATAACTTACAAACCACAAAATTACCAACTGAAATACGACGATTCACAGTCGGTACATAACACGTTAGCGTTTCTGCATTCACAAAAGCCTCTACAGACAAAAAAAAAGAAAAAAAAGAAAAAGAAAAAAAAACCCACCCCAAACAAAATTATAATAATAAAAAGTGGCGAAGATGAAGAAAAAAACCTAGATCCACGAAACGCATCTCTGAAAACAAAAGTGGATAGGTTGCATTTTAAACACCTCAATAATGGCAACAAGACTTTTTACGTAGCTGTGTGTGGGACGACGGGACAGCAGGAAACGTGGCCAGACTCCCATGGCTTTGTTGAGGTCTTGCCGCGGGTTTACGAAGGCTTAATGAGGCTTGACGGGGCTTGGCGGGGGGTTGGTGTTGGGTTTTCCTGGGGCCCGGGTTTTTCCTGGTCTTAAGGTGACAACTGCGTAAGCCTGGGAGGGTGTCCGAGCATTACACACACACACACACACACACACACACACACACAACCACACACAACACACACACACACACACACACACACACACATACACACACACACACACACACACACCACACACACACACACACACACACCCCACACACACACACATACACACACACACACACACACACACACACACACACACCCCACACACACACACAAACAACAAAACACACCACACACACACACACACACACACACACACACACACACACACACACACACACACACCACACACACCCCACACACACACACACGCACTCTTATTGTGGTTGTAAATATACATCATTCACTCACACCTGCCGACTTCCATTTCTATTTTTACTTTTACATATCAGAATGAGAAAGGATCGAGTATCATGCATGTTTTCGGTGACTATTTCGTTGAGATTGTTTTGCTATATATTGTATAGTATTTACTGTCTATCTTATTTATTGGGATTTATTTGTATGGGTTTTATTGATTGCATGTTGTTCATTTAGGCAATAACAAGCGGCTGTATACGTGCCAATAGTTATTTATGGACACAACATATTTTTGCTTCCTGCCCCTCTCCCTTGTCCCCTGCTCCCCTGCCCCCTGTCCCTCCCCCCCTCTGCCCCCCTAAATCCCCCTTCGTGGTGGTTTGCTGCACCAAATTTTAGGAATTGATATTTATACTTAAATCCTCAGGTGAACGACCCCCCCCCCCCACATTTTTTAAAGCAAGTACAATTTCTTTCATTAACATGATTTTTAAGACTTATCTTATAAAAAATTGAAGGGTGGGTGGCAGGCCCCAAATCAGATTGTGGGTAAACTAATGTGTAATATTCAACCTAGACTTGGGTAGGTTTGGCTTTTTTTTGGTTTTTTTTTGGGGGTTTTTTATTTGCTGATAATTTTTTTAATTATGGGCGTTAAAGGGCTAAAATTTAGGTTAAAAATGTTATTAGGGTCAAAGTTTTGCTTCACCGTACCTCCCTACCATGAAAACACCCTTTTTTCTCAGTTAAGTCATGATTACTTTTCTTTGTCAACCTTTTATTTTTGGGGCACATAAAAAAAAAAATAATAATAACCCCACTTTCCATAAAAACAGTTTAAATTTTAAAACTACCACAACCTTTGCCCTTTTGCCCTCCCCCTTTAACCCACACTTTTTCCCCTTTTCCCCTTTCCTTCTTTTTTCAGAGCACCCCTTTTTCCCCCCTTCCCCTTTCCCTTTTTCCATTCAGAACACCAACCCTTTCCCCCCTTACCCCCCTTCCCCCCCCCTTCCCCTCTTTACTCCCCTCCCCCTTTCCCCCCCCCCTTTCACCCTTTACCCCTTCCCCCTTTCCTTTCCCTGGGGGGCTTTCAGACCGCCTATCTATCCTATCCTACCTATCTATCGCCCTATCTCCCCCCAATCCTTGTTCCTTTTCACTACCTTTGATTGACATTGAGAGTATTGACAAAGGCCCCAATTATTAAAAAGCATGGATTTTTAAAATGTAAAATATCTCTCACTCCCCCCCTTTATAGTTTAAGGCGCTTTTCAGTATCATTATTATTATTTTATTTTTATTTTATTATTATTATTATTATTTTTATTACATATCGTCGTTAACATTATTATTTTTGTTAACCCCGTTTTCAGTATTTTTCCAGATGCTTTCTTTGGGATTTCGGGTCTCTCTCTCTCTCCCCGCTCTGCTTCGCTCTTCTCTTCCCCCCTTTCTCTCCCCTCCCCTCTTCTCTCTCTCTCTCTCTCTTTCTCTTCTCTTCCTCTCTCTCTCTCTTCTCCTCGCTCGCTCGCTGCTCGCTCGCTCGTTTCCCCCCCCCTCCCTCCCCCCCTCCCCCCCTCCCCCCCCCTCCCTCCCTCCCCCCCTTCTCTCTCTTTCTCTCCCCCCCTCTCTCTCTCCTCCTCTCTCTCTCTCTCTCTCTCTCCTTCCCTCTCTCTCTCTCTCTCTCTCCCCCTCTCCTTTTTCTCTCTCTCCCCTCTCTCTCTCCCACCCTTCATTATTACAAAAACATTTTTTTCGAGAGCTATGTTCCGACCCATTTTTTAACAAATGCACAAAAAATTGCATTTTAACGTCCTTTTGACACTCTTAATACACCAAAATCTGAATTAACAAAATCTTTCTTTTTCACCACAAAATTTTTTGGGGGGAAGGGATAACGGGGGGGGTCCTTTCAGTAATGTTTTTTCGTCCTCTTCTATTTGTTAAAGGGAAAGCTTTCAGAAATTTCCCCCCCTTTTTAAAGGCGCCCAACACCCCAAATCTCCCCTCTTCTCTCTCTCTCTCTTCTTCTCCTCTCTCTTCCCCCTTCTCTCTCTCCCCCTCTCTCTCTCCTCTCTTCTCTCTCTCTCTCTCTCTCTCTCTTATTTTTTTTTTTTTTTTTCTTTTATATATATATATATATATATATATATTTATATATATATAAAAATATATTATATATAAAATATATATATATAAATTATATATAAAATATTATCGTCTTCTCTCTTCATCAGATGTCTTGAACTTACCCTGTCAAAAACTTTTTTAAAGCAAAAGGGAATACAGCTGGAAATGTCTTAGCTCCTTCTTTCTTAAATCGTTTCAATGACCAAGGGTTCGGAAAAATCCTTTTCTCTCTCTCTCCCCTTCCTCCTCTCCTCCTCCTCCTTCTCTTCTCTCTCTCTCTCTCTCTCTCTCCCTCCTCTCTCTCTCTCTCTCTCTCCTCTCTCCTCTCTCCTCTCTCTCTCTCTCTCTCTCCCTTCCCCTTTTCCTTCCCCTCTTCTCCTTCTCTCTCTCTCTCTCCCTCCTCTCTCCCCCTCTCCTTCCTCCCCTTTTTCTCCTCTCTCTCTCCTTCTTTCCTCTCTCTCTCTCTCTCTCTCCCCCCCTTTCCCTACATATAACGAAATATAATCAAAAATGAAAAAATAATACCTTAGAGGGAGCGAGGGTTTTTTTTTTCTCTCAAATCATTTGTTTGTACCTAACTAAATTTTTTTTCGTATGGGTTTTTTTATTTAATTTTTCAACTTTAAATGGGGTAGATAAAATAATCTTTGCTATATAAAAGAAAAAAACTTAAAAATAAGAAATAAAAAAAATAAGGACCAAGAGGCCACAGGCCTACACGTGTAGTTTTTGTCACCCAACACACCTACTCCACCTTTTTCTTTCCCCCTCCTGAACCTGTCCCCCAAACCCCCCTTTAAACTCCCCCTGACTCCGCGCTAAATACCTGTCTACTGGTCTTTCCAATCATTCACCACTCTATTTTTGAACCCGTTTTTCCCTATTTCCTTTCTAAATCTACGCCCTTTCAGCTTGAAACCCTTTCTTCTTGGGTTTTTTTCTACCCCGGGTTTAAAAACCGTAAAAACTTTTCCTACCTTCCTTTTTAAGTCCCTTTATCCACTTAAAAACTTCTATCAAACGCCCCCTTACTTGTGTCTCTCGAGTGTGTAACTTTAATAACTTCAATCTCTTTTCAAAACTAAAGTTACGATTTTTTCCTTGTTTTTGGTCATCCTTCTCTACACTGATTTTTAACAAGGCTATATCCATCCTGTAATCGGAGACCAAAAATGAACCCATAGTCTAGGGGAGGTCTGATTAAGCCATAAAACTTTAAAATAACTTCCGCACTTCTACTTTTAACACTTCTGGTAATGAATCCTAACACTTTATTCCTATTTTTCTAGCTTCAATACATTTTTCTTAGGTCGGAGGTTGGGCTCCCCTCCTCCAAGATTTTTTCACCTTCTGATCTTTTTAGCGATACTTGCGTATGGTGTTCTATTACCAGGGTTCTTTCTACCCAAAATTTTAAAACCCGCCTTATCTATTAAATTCCCTCTGCCCTATGCTCATCATAAAGTTTATCTAAATCTCCCCGCAATTTTTCATCAGACGTATCCAAAAACCTACACGTTATATCATCACAAAATTTCTGATATCACTTTAATCCCACTATCCAGTCGTTGATGTAAATCAAAAAAATATGGACCCAAAACACACTTTTGGCTCCACTATCCCCCCTTCCCCATTCAGATTTAGAACCTTTAATTTTAACCCTTTGTTGCCTATTACTTAGCCAAGCTCTGATCCAACGAGAACCTTCCCATCTATTCCATGAGCCTTAACCTTATTTAAGAGTCGCTCGTGTTGTACTTTGTCAAATGCCTTACTAAAGTCTAAGCATATTATATCATAATTCTTATCATTATCTGCCGTCTCATAAACTTTCCTATAAGAACTCAATAAATTGGTGAGACATGACCTACCCTTGGTGAATCCATGTTGTGAATCATTGATCAAACTATGTTTATCTAAGTGCTCCTTAATGTTTTTTGCAATAATAGATTCCAATAATTTACCCACCACTGACGTTAGACTTACGGGTCTATACTTTGACTTTAGTCCTCTGTCTCTCTTCTTAAATATGGGGATTACATTTCCTTTCCTCTATAATAACGGCACATCGCCTATCTTAACCGATTTCCTAAAAATGTGCACTAACGACTCACTAACAACCTCTTTGCATTCTTTTAATACCCTGGGATACACTTCATCTGGTCCTGGCGATTTAAAATTCTTCATTTTATCTATACCCTCTTCCACCATTTCCCTAGTTATCACAATATATTTGAGTGTAACTCAAATAACTTGTAACTCCTGATGTGTGTAACTCCTCATCACTTCCTTTGAACATCTGTTCACTTTCAGGTATTGTCTGTGTATCCTCCTCAGTAAAAACACTTAAGAAATAATCATTTAGATTCTTACACATATCCTCATCCGTATTTAAGACCTCACCTTGCCCTAACCTTAAAGGCCCCTCTAATTCTCTTGTCTTGGTTTTATATACCTGATAAAACCCCTTTGGGTCCCTTTTCGCCTGTCTTGCTACTTTAATCTCATAATTGTTCTTAGCTACTCGTGTTAATCTCTTCACCGTCCTCGCCATCACGTTATACTGTTCTTTTGCCCACCAGTCCAGTTTAAGGTCTTGATAGAGTGAGCAGTCATCTTAGACTTTATTTATATGTAAAGATGAAATTAACAAATATACTAAACAACACCATTTAAATGGTTATATACGTGCATTGCCTTGGTATAAGAAAGCCTGGTAAAGATACTTAAAATGATATAAAAAAATCGCTTTGTGGCCTTGATATAATCTTTACCTTAGAATTAAACTAGATGTAAAGACTATGAAATTACAAACAAATGGAATTACACGTTCTTATAATCATGTACAGAACGTGTATTAACATGATGGAAGAAAATTTGTAAAAAATCACCAAATAAGAAAAATAATAAGAGTAACTTTATGGCCGAATATATATTGAATTGTCGTCATGGAATTTAATTAAAAAGTAAAGGCAAGATTTACTAGTATTATAACAAACCAAACTAGATAGAGAAGTAAAGATAAACTGATAAGCAAACGAAATTACACGAACGCTTGGTGGTGTGTGTGTTTATTTATGTCTCGCCGAGGATATACTTCACCGAAATTACAAAGAAATGATTACACAAATTATGAAAAACAACAGCAATTAACGTAGATCTGTTGTGAACATATTGCGCGTCTGTGTCTAGACTTTTTTACTATATAATTATTCTTTACAGTTTAGGAAGATTGGCCCAAGACAGAAAATAATATAATATAAAAGCCTGTTAATTATTGCCACTAAAAAGCAAATAATGAGAGAGAGAGAGAGAGAGAGAGAGAGAGAGAGAGAGAGAGAGAGAGAGAGAGAGAGAGAGAGAGAGAGAGAGAGAGAGAGAGAGAGAGAGAGAGAGAGAGAGTGAGAGAGAGACCCCAGTACCAGAGACAAGAGTACCTTGCGACCCCAAATTAGTGTTCCGCAAAGATAATTAATTTTGTAGTCACGTATATTTCTCCTTTTTTAATTAGTCCACAAACACATTATATTTTTTTTGTTCGATTTATATAGATGAAAAAAGATAACTTAAGCCAAGCCAATGTGTTTGTGTGTTGGGCGGCGTTGCACTGAAATTGGAGATAAGATATAAGATACTTTGATCCTATCTAGACACTTTGCAAGTACCAACTACAAGGTACTATACTATACTACAGTATAAGGTTGACTATACAAAGCGCCACCACGCCAGGACGAACTTGGTGGGCTCGAACCGCTGACCGAATGCAGGGATACTATTCGCGAGCCCGTGGCTCTACCAACCGAGCCACCCTGACGGGTTGAAATTGGAGAGAGAGAGAGAGAGAGAGAGGAGAAGAGAGAGAGAGAGAGGAGAGAGAGAGAAGAGAGAGAGAGAGAGAGAGAGAGAGAGAGAGAGAGAGAGAGTTTGCTCTTTAAAAATGTTTACATTAAAAGAGCTCTGCCTTGATATTTGTGATATGTTAATTTTCTTCGGGTTAAAGATGGGCAAATAAACAATTTTGACTTTTGACTTTGAATTTAGAGAGAGAGAGAGAGAGAGAGAGAGAGAGAGAGAGAGAGAGAGAGAGAAGAGAGAGAGAGAGAGAGAGAGAGAGAGAGAGAGAGAGAGAGAGAGAGAGAGAGAGAGAGAGAGAGAGAGAGAATAAAGAGTATAAAGATATGAGGTAAATACAGTACAGATTAAGATGGTCATATGCAGAGGCTAGGCGGCTGTCATTAGGAGGCTCTAAGGATTTAAATGCCATGAAGCTAAACACACACTTACACACACACACACACACACACACACACACACACACACACACACACACACACACACACACACACACACACACACACACACACATACACATACACAAATCTACCAAGTTAATAAAGCCACAAATAAAATAAATAATAATATTTTGTCACTTTAAATTGAACCACTTATCAATGTGTGGTAAAGTGGTAGATAAAATGGACGGGAATCGAACCCGGGTACTGGATGGAGGTCAGTCACATTTCTGCCACGCCACTGTTGCTCTTTCACCGTTGCCACTTTATTTGTGAATGTTAAAGAAAATGAACAAAAGAACCAAAAGCTGAGAGAAAGAAAGAGAGCAGCCTAAGGGAGAGAAGCGAACAATGAATGCTCTTAAAAGAATAATGAAGGATAATGGGATTGGGAAATTAAAAGAAAGAAAAGAAAGGGGAATGCTTTTTTCCCCTTTCTCTCTTCTCCTCCTCCTCTCTCTCTTCTCCCCTCCTTTTTCCCTCTCCCTCTTTCCTCTCTCTCTCTTTTCTCCTCTTCTCTCTCTCTCTCCCTCTCTCTCTCTCTTCTCTTCTCTCTTCTCTCATTTTGAATCGAACCTTGTCATGTGAAAACCACTGGATGACTCCAAGAAAATCTTGAATTTTCCCCTAATTGAAGTGACTAACGACGCTTGGGGTAAAAGAGTGCATAAGAAGTCTGGGATACTAACGTGAAAAACAAAGGTTTTTAAATTCACGTTGTTGAATACTTGATTAAAGAAAGAGGGGTTTCCGATTTGGGCCCCTCTAGTGAAACTAGGGGACCAAAAAGGAATAAAGCAGGGGAAACAACACTTACACAAATTTACCCCTCACCAAGAGGAGCGTAGAATTCTGGTTTTATTGGAAACAAAGGAAACTTTTAAACGATGCCCCTTGATCGTTGGAGAAAAAACTGTCGAAGGTCAAGAAAGAAAGAAAAAAAAACCCCAATGAAGTCATCACCACTTGGAATCACCCAAAGCAAAAAAGGGATGAAGCTTTGCAAAACTGAAGCAGGCATCGAACGAGGGGGAAGACTACGCAAAACGGATTGGTATTTACAAAGGAGAACCAAGAGTTTCAGAACGGGGATAAAAATTAAAATCTCGGGGATACCTTGACGATAAAAAGTCAAAAGTAAAAAACCTGCGTATTGGGTACTCTGAGGAGCCGGGAAAAAAAAATTGGGAGCAGTGTCAAAAAAAATCCCCAAGACAAAAAAAAACAATGGACATTCCTAAAGTAAATTGAGCGAGCAAACCGTTTTGGGAAGTTCACCCGGCCGCGGTCGGGGGACATCGTTCCCAAGTTCGCTCGGTTCCCGGAGCGTGGGGCAGGTTCCGAGCACGGGCAAACTTAAGGGGAAACGAATATCTACCTCAATGAAGATACTTCCCGGGAACAGTGGATGTGGGCGTAAGAAAATGGAACCATGAGAGAACCCAGAAAAAATGGGAAGAAAGCTTTCTTCAACACCGCACCCGGGTTTGTGAGAGTTTTTAGCGGGGGTGAAGGGGTGGGAGGGGCGGGCAGGCGGGTAGGGACAGTTACCATCTACGCCCGTATGCCGAAAAGGACCTCCTACCCACACACCCCTTTTGGTTCCCTACGGTATGCTACACGCAACTGCAGTAACCACCCCCAGTATACAACATCTATCACCACCACCCCAGTTGACATGGAGTGCATGGCTCGTGCCCACCGGAAGGGAGTTGGCGTGAGGACTACAGGGTGTACAGCGTCCCTAAACGCCCCAAGAACCAGAAATCAGACAAGAGGCAACTGCGTGAAGGACCAATCTATTTCTACAATCTAAAAGAAAATACAAAAACTACAAAATTTTAATCTTATACAGCAAAATTTTTAAGCATTATGTCTAAAAATTATAACCCTGTTTTCCCTTTTTCCCTAATATCAACGTGTAGACTTTCACTTAAACTTGAATTTCAATCAAAGAGAGAAATTCCTTCAGAGATGCTCGAAAATTTTGTGCACGAATCCCTTTGAATTTGATATGAACTATACATTGATAAAACCCTGATAGTTTTCTACTTGAAATATGTAGATTACAAATTTCCTGAGCAATTTTTTCTTTTTTTTTTTTAAAATTATTTGCATGCATGTTTCCCTAAAGAAACATTTTCCATTATTTCTTAAAAATTCTGCAAATTCCTTTTACATTTGAATAAATTTTATAGATGGTGCATCATTTCTTTGACCCCCTTTTTTTGATTTATTAGTTTGTGTGAGCGGGGCTACACCTGATATACAACATTTGTAAATATTCCCAATTACATGTCTTTAAAGTTTTAAGCAAAGGGAGGAGTTACATTATATCTGAAGACATCTATGTAAGTTTTAAAAGAATGTATGACTATGAAAAAAAATCATGGAAACAAATTTGTGGAGGGTGTGACCGGTTCATGGTAACTTTATTGTTGGAAACATTTTATAGGAGCCCCCTTCTGATGCAAAGGGTTTCTTGAAAAAGGTTGATAAAAATTCTCACAAAAATTTAAGTAATAAAAATAAAATAGCATATTTTTTCTGGAGTTTTTAAATCAGATTTTTAAAGTCGAACCAAAATGGGTCGGATCTAAAACAAATTAAATAAAAGTAATTCAAAGCTTTTTTTTTTTACAAAATTAAAAAAACCAAACAAGATTCCAGTTCCCTGCAACTATTATTGATCACATTTGGTCTAAAAACTTGGGAAAATTTTAAATTTTTTTTAAAAAGGGAAAATTTTTTATGAAACACATCTAAATCTTTTTCCCTGTATTTTCGATTTTATCTAAAGACTCAACAAACGAAGTGATCAGTTTCACTATTTTTTTTGGGAAAATTTACTCTACTAAACAATGGAGTCTTTAGAAAAGTTTAATTAATAAAATTGGGACTTCTTTTTGCTTCAAAAAACCAAATGATTTCAAAATTTTCTAATATTTTTCTCCCTTGTTTCAACAATATTTCCCATTAATAACAAAAAAATGTAACTCCAAACATGTACGAAAAACCAATTAACCCCAGTATATTAAATGATTAAAAAAAAAAATGGGGTTTTCCAAGGAAATAGCAAAACAAACCCCTTTCGAGGGGGCAGGATCGCAGACTCCCCAACCAGGGGAACCCGCAGAATAAAAAGCCACGAGCTACCTACTATCAAAAAAAAATTGTAGAAAAAACAGGCCAAAATCAAAAACACTTGGAAAATAAAAAAGAATTTTTAAACCCAAAAAAGAAAACAAAGCTTAGTATATTTCTTTGAAGACCGTGAAATTATGATCCTTGTGAAATAGCAAAAAACTTCAATAATTATTTTGTGAGTATAGGGAAATAAACTAGCGGAGGATAGACAACAAAAAATCAGATTTTCAGAATATTAAAAATAGACAGATAGAAACATTTCAATACCCTGTTACAGAAAAAGAAATTTTGAAGTTATTAAAACCTCCATGACCTTTACGGGCTGTGACGGGGGTACCCATAAAAAGATTTAAAGGAAAACGCAACTCGTTATCTCCCATTTTTTTGCATGGAAATAATTCGTCTTTTTCAAGTGTATTTTCCGGCAATAAAGTTTTAAGAGTTACCCCCAAAATATAAGGTGGAGATGAAAAAACTTTAAAAACCACAGACCAATTTCAGTACTGAACTCATTTGTAAAATTACTGAAAATTTTAAAGTGCTAAGAATATATAGCTTTTGTCAAACCCACAAAATATTAAAAGAAGCGCAGCATGGTTCAGACAGGGGGGTCCACGAAACACATTATCTCATTCACTAACGATATTTACACTTTTGACAAAAAAAATTTACTGTGCAACATTTTTAGATTTTCCAAGGCTTTTTTACACAGTGGATCACCAATTCCTTTAAAAAATTTGGCTTAGGCATAGAGGAAAACGAACAGAGGTTTAATTCTATTTAAATAAACGTAAAACAGTATTCCAGTACAAAACTTCTTCATCACTTAGACCTTTCTTCTGGGTTTCCTCAAGGATCCAATTGGACCTTGCTTTTTTTTTATATATTAAACATTACAAATTTACACTCATTAAAAAATCATTTTTTGAAAAAGATTGCACATTATAAAACACCCGACTTACGCGTCTTGATGTAAAAGTCAATGAAGAATTAAAAATTTAAAAATGGATAAAAAGAATAAATTAAAACCCAATTTAAAAAAACTAATTAATATTTTTTTACAGAAACAAAAAAAAACTCCTAATTAAGTAAATTAAGAATAATAACATGGAAATAAAAGAAGTTCTAAGTACAAAATTCTAGGGTAACTTTATAATAAAAAATTTTTGGAAGTGACATAAAGAACGTAAATTTAAAAAAAGTAAAAAATGAGGGGTCTTTCAGCTCACACGTACCAACTTAACAGGGAGGCACTGCGACATGTCCCTTTTCCACACTCAGTTTACCCCAACATTATATATTTTAAGCAGTTTTTGGGCCAGGTTTTCCCCTTTAAATAAAACATATATTTTACAAAAAAGGAGCAATTAAAAATTTTCGGAAAAAGAAAAATGAACAACTAACAACCCATTTTAAATCCCAAAATTTCTAAAAATAAAAAGAAAAAGATAAATTTTTGTTTCTTTTGTTTAAAGTTGCATAATTTGATAGAAAATTTTTTTTTTTTTCGGATTTCCCTTAAGAAAGATAAGACTAAGAGGTGTTGTGTTTTAGGGGGTTTAACAGACTTTCAAAAAAACAAAAAAATGACGGTACACCCCCGGGGGAAAATATGGAAAATTTCCGTTGGCTTAAAAACAAACCCACTACTTTTGTTTTAAACTTTTTCTCAAAAAAGTCCTCTTATTTCAATACCCCCCAACAGTAAACAGAAAATAATTTTTGGTATATTTGGGAAATATATTTTAGTGATTTATATAGGAATCTGTTGAATATGTAGTTATTTTATGTGTACTTTGACTCGTTGTGTATGTTTTTGTATGCGTATTTGTCGTATGTGTGTGTGGTATTTGTTGTATAACATGTGTATTATGTGTGCAATTTACTCGTTGTATACGTATTTGCTCGTATGGTATGGTGTGTATTGCTTTGTGTATGGTGTGTGGGTATTTACTCCCTATTGTTGTGTCGTATTGATCGTATGGTTTGTGTATTATACTATTTTGTGTATGTGTATTTTTGGTTTTAATTAAATTTGATACTTAAGGGTTTTATATAGGGGCCTTTTTTGAAGGTTTATCTCAATAGTCTCAGCCAATTTTTTAAAAATTTTCTAGCCGCAAAGCCGCCCTCCGGGCGGACTTTTTGGGTAGCTCCTGCGGGGGGGCTATTGGGGGGCCTTCAGCCCACCAAAAACAACTCTCCCAATAGCCCCTTCTAACTTTCGAAATCATGGAGTAGAAAGTAGTTTAACGCCAACCCATTTACATCCCCCCAAAAACCCCTTCACTCACCCATTTCCCCCCCCCCTTCCCCCACCCATACCCCTACCCCCCCCCCATTCACTCACCCATACCCCCTCACCCAAAAAACCCCTTCCCCACCCCCACCCATTCCCCACCCATCACCCAACCCCCCCTTTTACCCCCCCCCCCCTTCACCCCCCATCACCCAAAACCCCTTTCCCCTCACCCCCACCCATTCCTACCCATTACCCCCACCCTCCTCAAGGTTTTTCCCCAATTCTCGAACCCACTTTTTTTTTTACAATTCTCGCTAATAGCTTAAAAAAAAAAGAGAAAAAAAAGTGATCGGATCATCTCATAAGTAGGCTTAA
>JACEEZ010018890.1:0-38147 GCA_016584305.1 Chionoecetes opilio | reverse complement strand
TATTACCGTTGCGGTGGACCTGAGTGCGGCATCCGTAAAATACCGTAATGCCGACGTGAACAGGTCAGAGGAGTTCTCATGACAGTGGTGGTCATCAGATATGGAGGATTCTGGTTGCGTTCATTCTTTGGTTGCTGTGCTGTGCTGTTGCGGACTCCGTAAAACTCGGTATTGACGTTAACGGAGGAGTTGATTGTCATGTCTGATGCTATACTTGCCAGTGCCTGGATTAACGAACAGTTCAACTTGATGTTAGTAGTCAAGTCTTGTTCGAGGATGTGGCGTAGCCTACAACTCAAATCTATCACGTCTTGATGTCGGCAATAGATAAACCCTCACGCCGCACATTGTCACCTTCCTCTTCTTCTCCAGTGCTGTCCGCTTCACCTGCCACATCATCCTCTTCCATGATATTATCAGCAGTCACTGCAAGAGGCTGAATCATTTCTCTAATGTCTTCACCAGTCATGTCAGCAAATCCAGCTCGAGGGATTTGCCGTGCCTCTGCCACCGCCGTTCTATCTCTGTCTCGAGTCAGACCGTAACTAGGCAGTGGGCACTGCCAACCTGGTGGTCCTTGGTAAACCCTCCAAAATGTTACGCCAAGCATGATTGATAGTGGCAGTCGTAACATTGTTCCAGCAGTCAACCACTAAGTCAATACCTGTTTTACGTTGCAAGATTCCCAATAACTAATCACTTTATGTTCTGCCTCAGTATCTTGAACCTTCGGGTGGGGTTATGGGATTCCCGCATTGTTGGTCACGTTCACCGTAACAGGCTGATGACGAGCTCTCTCATACTGTTAGCTGTTATGTTAACTATTTTCAAATATATATTTGTATAGTACGATTGCATGGTTTTATGAAGGCTTGTGATTTGAGGGTAAAACAACGACTGTATACCTTCCTTTACATTTGGCAGCGTAGTTCTTGTGACAATGCCGTCTGAATGTCCTTGGCAAGGGGCGCTCACCCAGTCATTCATAATTTCATGGTCCTTTGCCCGCCATGGAAGGTTGCCCTGCATTGCACTCTCGTGTTTTGCACAGCCAAGCAAAATAAGTTATTTACCACGTAAATAAGTACGTAAACTATATTGAGAGCGAGAGAGAGGTGAGGAGGGTGGCAGCTGGCTGAGGTAGAGGCAGGGTGGTTTGACAACAATGCGGAAATCTCACAACCCCAACCCAGGTACCAAGATAGGCTGGGTTGACTATATGTAACAGACTACTCAGCAGCACTGAATGTAGTGTAATGTTGACAGTTTCAAGGGTATTTGGGTAATAGAGTCTCCATTTCAATGTTATAATGATTGAAAACTATGCCATTACTTTTTTATATCATAATAACATAAGACAATCAACTGTATACACATCTTATCTTTGTTTGTGTATGTATGTATTTCCTGGCCTCAACAGCTGTTAAGGTGACCTAAGAATACCCACCGATGCTCATTAACTCTACCTGCGACGGCGAGTGCATCAGAGGACACAGGGGGGCGGCATGAACCTTTAATCACAGGCGCCACTTTAAAAATCCTGCCTGCGCCACCACGGGCGAGGCAACCATCACAGCTCTCAAGTGAACCTTTAGGGCCTACCATCTCACCCCTGGAGGTGTATGCATGATAGCTGTAAAACGCGGGTAGCTTGATGCAACTATAGCCGAGGATTGTAGTACATTTAGGTACGCGTGATAGCAGCAAAGCGAGATAGCCGAATGCGCGATAGCCGAGGTTTGAGTGTATGTTTTTTCTGGCCTTTGCAGCAAAGCTCCCATTTTGCTTTTCTGTGCCCATCAGGTCTATGATTTCAACCACATGAGCCTTTAGAGACATCGCACTGTAATAAACAGGGATTCATTTTAACTGCACTTTGGAAAAGTCTGCTTCTTAAACCTACCACTGAAGTAGATATAGTTGGAAAATTAATGTGCATTAGGATATGACACAGTTCGCCAGATGATAAACGCTTAGTTGCAGTGCAACTGTGAGCTTAGGCTCAACACCCCACTTGTACATCTCATCTTTTGGGGAGGCAATGGCCGAGTAGTTAGCATCTTGGAGTGGTGAGCTCGATGTCCCGAGTTTGAATCCCACCGGGGGCTACTCTTTCGACCATCTTTAATGCGGTGGCAGGAGGATTATAACCTGGTAGTGGTGAGCACAAAGTGCCAAGCTCAAGTCCGCCAGGAGCAACTCTTTCTACCATCGTCGAGTGGCTGAAGACACCCACCTTCTATCCATCAACCTTACTGCCATCCATCAATATCCATCAATATACCATCAATATCCATCAATATACCATCATATAACCATCAATAAACTGCGAGTGCAAGTGCTGAAGAGGCATCAGGGGCGCAGCATGAGCCTCAAATCAATCATCACAGGTGTCACTATAAAAATACAGCCTGTTGCCACCACGTGCGAGGGCCAACCATCACAGCCCTTCAGAATATGCAGGGCCAACCACCTGAGCCGTCAAGGAAAGAAGATACAATCTAAGGAAGAAGATAATAGCCTACAGGCAGTATAGGCTCCAACTTAAAAAAAGAAAATAATAAATTAAACATATTGTGCCATGTGTTTCACATGGTTAGTGTTGGTCAGAATCAATGAAATACATTACTTAAATTTCAGGTGTTGCATGTGTGTGATGCGTAGAGCTTTTTGCACTATTGAGGTAAGGTAAAGATGGGGGCATACGCTATGCGACTTCGCGGGAGTCCTGCAAGGAGTATTTGTTTGATGACTGGTCTGTACTCTGGGACTGAGAGTGCTGTGAAGTGTGGGGGAGGTGTATCTAGCTTCTTTCCTGTTAATACAGGAGTGAGGCAAGGGTGCGTCCTTGCCCCATCACTTTTCAACACTTGTATGGAGTTGGTGTGGTGGTTGTGTAGGCTATGGTGGTCGTGCTGTGTGTTTACCTTTCCTCCACTCTCGTTTTCCGCTTTTTTTTCCCTTGACCTTATCATCACCTGGCTTCCTCGAACCTCACCACCACCAGTACAGTCAAACCTCGATATAACGGACCTCGATGTAACGGACTTTGGATGTAACGGACTCCATTCGTGTGACTTTTTTCTTCATTTTTTTCTACTTTTCTTTTCATATCAGACCGCTTATCGCCACTTGAATTGTCAACTCAACATAATTGTATTATTTTCTCATTTTACTTTGGAATGCTTGGGTTTTAAGGGGTTTTTATGTATCACATATTAGATATACATATAAGGAAGGAGCTGTGTGCTAGTGATTTAGTGTAGAAGGTGTGTATTGTTTTAAATTAGTGACTATTAGTGTTATGGCGTGGCCGCTGCTACGTCTCCCTGTCACTTCAACACCCTAAATCACCCTTATCTAAGGTGACACGCAGTGCTACACTGACCTAAATAGTGACACGTGTATAGAACTGCACTTCACAACATATAATATATATAATAATGAGCATTAGTCATGATAATAAGCAATACCTTTGGAAGCCACGGCTGAATCTGGCTCGTAGTTTGTTTACTTTTACAAGAGCTTGAGCTTGACTAGCCAGACGGTGAGAGAAAGCATCAACATTTTAGGATAACCCATCACTTTACGGGAGACTTTTTCTCCTTTTTATCTATTTTGGGGTGATTATAATGTCTCATGATGCTGCTGCTGCTGCCGCGGCCCGCTGCCAGGCGTGGATGAGCGCCTTGAAAGTATTTTCATATCGTTACTCATATGTATGAATAACAGCAATTCAAATGTGATTATATGTCTACATTCAATAGAATAATGAATTCATAGCATACCAAGCAGTAATGAGCGAGCCTGGATACTTACTACCTCTCCTAATACCAGTCCCGAACAGTAGTGGGCAAGTGTGCCAAATCCCTGATGTAGCGCTGGTCACTGTTTACCTCCCAACATAGCTACATGGTCTGGTTGTGTTTGAGATTATTTATCATTTATTTCATGTGTAGGAGCGGACCAAATTCAGCATGTAGTGCCAGTCACTGTTTACCTCCCAACATAGCTCCACAATCTGGTTGTGTGTGTGATTATTTCTCATTTATTTCACTTTTTTCATATATTTTTCCACCCTTGGGAAAATACCCTCGCTATAACGGACAATCAGCTTAACGGACCACTCCTCCCCCCCTTTAGTCCGTTATATCGAGGTTTGACTGTACTGTAGAAGCCATAGTTTTAGCGCGAAACGGCAAAGGTACCGCCACTTGGAGCAAAAAACAGCGCAGTCGTCAAGATGGCTGCCGGAAGATAACAAACACCAACATGGTCGCTGCGGGCGGTGAAATTCTGGGCCGACATCATTCCGTGACGTCAGCGCGCGTCTCTCCAAAAATTAATTTGAAGCGCCAAATTGGGATTCTGGTACCATATCCAAACCTATCGCCAATACTGTGTTCACCAAACTGAGACTCGCCAAACGCGAGGACCACTGTGTAGAAAGAGACACTAGAGAAAGATGAATAGAAACCATTTAATGCACATCCCTGGGGGATGTGCTTATGAGCTTTCGTTGGAGATTGGAGATTCCACAACATAAAAACATCACCAATCACCACTGAAAGCAAAGGATCGTTATTGAAAAAACAGAAGCCTATGGCGTTCAGCTGATCTGTCTAGAATATGAATTACGGACCATATCAGTCCATCACAAAAGATAACAACATTTGGATGCATTTATTCTTGACATGGAGGTAGTCTCTAGAATCATCTGTATTGTAAATATACTGGTGATAGATTGTGTGTGTGATAACTCAGAACCTGTGAAATATGTGAACAGATATCGAGGACAGGAATATATTGGTTAAAGACAGAACTTCTGAAGTGTACATTAGAGTAAAACAGAACTCACAAGACCCTTTACAGTAAAAGCCTTTAACTCGGCACGATAGGGGCTCTGGCCTTGCCGAGTTATTCAATGTGCCGAGTTATGCAATGTCCTGCTCTGATATGGGTAAAAAAAAAAAAAAAAAAAAAAAAATCAGTACTGTAAAAGCATAACAACTACACTTACCAATGAACGGGTAGCAGCAGGCATGTAATCCAAGGAGAGGGGAGCCTTGTTGTAACATGTAGAAGATGTTAGGGGGACTCAGTCGCATTTTAACACTGGTATCACTTTAATCACTTTATAATCACAACTCTGTACTATATTGTATCGAGTGTACTGTACCTGTACAACCTAATTTTACACACTTGAGCACTTAATTACTGCAACACTATGCCCTGTCCATTAACTCTACCTCGATTGCGAGTGCATGGAAGGACACAGGGGGGCGGCATGAGCCTCTAATCACAGCGTCACTATAAGAATCCTGCCTGCGCCACCACGGGCGAGGGCCAACCATCACAGCCCTCGAGTGAGCCTCCAGGGCCTACCATCCCACCCATGGAGCTCACTGCCTACACTGCTATAGGCATAGGTGTAAAAAAAAAAAAAAAAAAAAATTGTCTTTGCCATGCCTAGTATATCAAATTCCGAGTTATACAGTGCCGAGTTATAGGCTTTTACTGTACTTATTTTCAGAAGGTCAAATACCATTTTTGTCGGCAAATAAGATGTAACTTGTCCAAAATAAATAAAAAAGGCTCAAAAACTCATCCTATGCTTACATGTGAGAAAATATATACATTAAACCCTCACTTTTACAGACCTTGCTATAACAAATTTGGCTTTAACGAACTTTTTCTGCTAGTCCGATTATGCGGGATTTACCGAATAAATTCAGTAAATGCGGGGTTTGTTCGGTGGTGGGCCGGCCGAACATGTACACGCGGGTCAGATGATGGCATTGAAAACAAAGCTAAATTGGGCAGTGTGCGGCTGCGCGCTGATCAGTCTGGCTTGCCGGCCCGAGTGTAATCACCTCCTCTCACGTTCTTCCGTGCCTCACCACGTTGGTTACCTCCCGTGCCTCACACATATTGTTTCAATTTCCCTGTATGCATGTAGTATTTGTGATAGCTGCATGTATGTAAGTATACAAACTTTCATCAAATGTAACAAACAAAGTTCATTATACACGGAAATGGTCGAAAATAGCAAACTTTCACCTCTTATATCAAAAATTTTCATATAACGAACAAAGTTTGTGTGCAAAAAGTTTGGATCCCTTGGATTATAACGAGCTTTCGGATATAACGTCACCCCTTCCCCCCAATTGGTTCGTTATAGTGAGGGTTTACTGTCTTTTTTGCCCTAAATATTTTGTGCTAAAAAGGGGGTGCATCTTTTATGCCATGCATTTATATGGCATAAAATATGTTATAATGTTAATCTCGTAATTATGCATTCATTATGTAATTTTCTCCACAGAACCCATTGGTCATGTCAATGTAAGTGGCAACAACCATGGCTGAAGCATGGGGACCTCGTTGACCTGACAGTCAGTGTTTCTGGCTCGCCCAGTATAGGGTACTGCTCAAAGACGTACAGGGGTTGTATATAATATTACAGGTAAGTTTTATGCTTTTCCTTAATGTTCAAATTGTTTGAAAGAATGTATTCTCTTAATAATGAGTAGGTATAAAAAATACAGATATTAATTTAAATGTGTAGGAGAGGTAATCCTGTATCCAAGAATTGTCTATATCTACAGTATGCACACTTTGAAAATGCTGACAAAATCATGTAAATTGATGATTGTGGTATAACTAGTGCAAGTATACAGGTTACTGGTAGCCGTAACAGTGTTGTGGGAAAATAGGGAGATTACGAGTCTGGGTAGAAAACCACAACCAGGCACACATACTACTCTCTTCTGCAGTTTGTATAGGTGTTGCATGATTTCCTGTTAATTTTATAATTTTGCTTCTGTAACTTCTATTATTCTGCTGTTTACTTGTACAGCCTCGGTCATTAACTTAACTTTTCTGTCGGTATGCAGCATTGTTTACTAGTGCGCACCTCACAACCCCCGAATATATCTTCTTATAATTTACAAGAAATTTATATCAACATTGCCATCTTCTAGTATCTGGTAGTAATGGCTGTTCTGCAGATGATGGTCATCACTAAGGCTTTGCCACACACTGGTTAACGATTCTTCAGTTTGAGAAGGGAACGTGTCACTTTCTTGGATTCTTTTTTCATGATAGACAATGTATTTTCTGTTGGCTAAGGTCAGGACTATTTGGTGGCTAATCTCTAATGTAATAAGAGCACAGTCATCCAACCATTTATTAACACATAACACCACGACTGGTGTGGCATGATGTATAGTTGTTGAAATAGCTCTGCATTACAGTCGTCAAAACAGTCTGCTAAATTGCCACGTAAAGTAGAAGGTAAAGATGGGGGCATACGCTATCCTGCGCATGGCGTCGGTGCTCTTCTCTGTGCACTAGCCCTTGAGCCTGCTGTCGTGGGTGAGAACCCACTACCCTGGGACATTGGGCTAGTGTGACATTGGTTACCACAGTACCGTAAATGGCGGCGTACAAGTTGACCCCTTTGACCAGAAAAATCTCTCCAAAAACTAAGGGTCGACTTACGGCAAGGAAAATACGAACCTTACCACGAATGGCAAAACAAGTGGATCAGCACTACTAACAATCGCTGTACACCACTTACCGTAACTCCAGCAGGTTACCACAAATATTTCCAAATAAAACTTGTGTCGGTGAACTTACTTAACATAATTAACACACAGATTAATATATAGATAATAAAAATTAATATAAATTTGTTTATATCAACACAAAACCGTAGGCTGTTTCCAACAACTGATACACAGATTGTACACAACTGACCGGAACGCCACCGAACTGAAGCGGCAATCAGACAACTACAACAACAACAACTGCCTGGCTGCTCGCCGAGTGCCAGCGCTGTCCGCTCAACTCATCGTACCTCACACTCTAACAATACAACCGGTAATTCTGATCTACAAATATATCGTGACCATACACTACGGGGGTAAAGACTTTGTAAGCTTTGGCCTACCAGTAGCCTACCGTATTTTGGGGTCGACTTATACGGCAAGTATAGGCCTAACCCGTAATCTTGAGCTAATAATCATGAGGTCAACTTGTACGCCTGGTCGACTTATACGCCGCCATTTACGGTACCTTCCCCAGGTTTTCCCAGGTACCCATTATTGACCATCCTGTAAGGAAGGATGAATAGGTGGGTGGGCTCACCGTTGACTTGGTCTGGCCTGGATTCGAACTGGTCAGCGGCCTGCGGATTCGTAGCTAGGCGCGCTAACCAATACAGCACGGAGGCGATTGTCACATAGCATTTCCAGATATCTGGTTGGTTCCATTCATAGAAGCACCCTTCTCTAGAAACACTAATTTACTCACTCCATAATATGAGAAGGCGCCCACACCATCACTGTTTCAGGATGTTTCACAGTTTTCAAAGTGTATCGGTGGGTCATATCTGTCTGAATTCACAGGTCTCCTGACATGTCCACTGCATGTGCCAGTAACTGTGAACATTGCCTCATCAGAGCACAGGATCGCAAGGCACCTTTTCAAGGGCAGGGCACTGTACTTTTTAGCAAAGCCAACACGAGACTTTTTGTGTATGACTGTTAACAGTGGCTTCTTGGCAGCACATCGCGAGGGTAACTTTAAAGTCTTACCGATATAAAGGTTCACTTACAGACACATTTGAAGTAAGTATGGATTACTTTGCTTTATTTCTCTGGATGAGTCAGTCTTGAGAACAGTCCTGGTGCTTCATTCAACTGTCTTTAATTACCCTCAAGTCTTACTAGATTCTTAGCTGGCTTTCCTGGTGGCTTTTTCTGCGATTGGTATGGAAGGTAAGGTTGTCTGACAAACAAGTTTCACCCACCATTGCACCGTTTTTTCAGAGATGCTTATTTCTTTTACAATTGCTTGATGCCTTATGTAACCGGCCTTATGTACTGACACTACAGAGGTGATAGTCTCCTTGGACAGGTTAGGCTTACGCCCATGGATGTATTATGGGTGGTGACGCTGTAAGCCGCGCGGTCAGTGAGGTCTGTGAAGCCACCGCTGTCCCCCGTCTGCCATATTGTTGTGGGTAATGTCACACACTGGGTGCCTGAGATACCATTTCTTTCTATCACTTTTTACACTGTTACACCCAATGATATCATGGTGTGTGAAATTATACTTTCTGTGTTATTGCTATGTACTTGCGTGTTACTGCTGTTGTGAAAATGTCCACAGGGAAACTTGTCTAAAGGGGAATGTGTACAGGGGGGAATTTCTGTCAGGAGAGGAAATGTCAATTTTCAGTGATACATTGCGTATACAGTACCCTCCCGAGTTTCGCACTTCCTTCTTCACAAAGGCATAGCGCTAAACTCGAGGATCGCGAAACTCGGGTATTGAAAACACTGTAAAAATGCTTATTTAGTCCGGTGCGAGGCGTAGTAACTCATATTTTACGGCTTAAAAGACTCACGTTTTCCCACAAAAAATACCCTGAAAATACTAATGGTCTTCCAAGACGAATGTTGTAGTACTTCCTCAGTACTCAGTACCTCAGTACTTACCTGTTACATGTATTTCAAATACCATAAGACATTCAAATCAACTACGTAATCTGTCCTCATGCTGGTATGTTTACATTCCCCCTTTTGGCGGCAGATTGCCGCGATTGCCGCCAACAGCGCCATCTATCGTCTGCTATTGTTGACGTATCATTTACCACTAGGCTGTCACACGTATCTTAAGCTCTTTTCAGTCCTGGAAATTATCACCCATGGCGAATTCATCAAAACTATTTACTAATACTATCGCATACAAGCTAAAAGTTATACGATACGCGAAAGAAAATGGAAACGGGTCGACAGGCCGACAGTGGCCGTGCGGTGATGTAAACAAAAGGGCATTACTTCCCTGTAAATGCGGTTACACTCGCGCTTACTAATCTCTTTTTTGAGGGCTGGGAGAGTGATTGATGGTGTCATCTGTTAGACTATGCAAAGACTACTGTATACTGGACTTGCTACTCATACCCGCGCCAACCCGCCCATGACCAGTAGAGGCCAGTTTTGCGATTCCTGACATTTTCGAACATCACTCCCATCTCCCTTCCTATGGTTTATCAGTATAAATGATATACCGTTATCTTCGTCAATGTTTGTTCTATAATATTATCATATAAAAAACAGAAAAATCACGAAAGAAATGTCATATGAGAGAATGAAGAAATAGCATGAACTCAATATTCACTTAAACTCTTCGCCATTTAATATTTTGCGAAAAACTTTTTACATGAAACATAGCAATAGAAGCGGATTTCATTAGCTTTCCATTGATATATTTCGTTTTCTGATGAATGAATTAGAACCATGCATAAATTAGCGTTAACTAAAAATATAACATCATCAATCGGATCGGCAAGTAAAAAAGTGTTCCATGAATACAGTAGACTGGTTTATCAGTATAAATGATACACTGTTATCTTCGTAAATGTTTGTTCATAATATTATCAAATAAAAAACTGTGAAATACACTAAGAAAGGCCATTATGAGACTGAAGAAATATGCATGAACTTAATATTCACTTAACTCTTCACCATTTAATATTTTGCTGAAATTTTTTTACATGAAACATATCAATAAAAGCGGAATTTTAATAGCTTTCCATTGATATATTTCGTTTTCTGATAAATGAATTAGAACCATGCATAAATTAGCATTAACTAAAACAATTACATCATCAATTGGGTAATTTTCCCGATTGATGAGGTTATTATTTAGTTAATGCTAATTTATGAATAGTACTAATTCATTTATCAGAAAACGAAATATATCAATGGAAAGCTAATAACATTCCGCTTCTATTTATGTGTTTCATGTAAAATGTTTTCTCGTAAAATATTAAATGGCGAAGAGTTTTAAGTGAATATTAAGTTCATGTATATTTCTTCACTCTCTCATAATGGCATTTCTTTAGTGTATTTTACTATTTTTCATTTGATAATATTATAGAACAAACATTTACGAAGATAACGGTATATCATTTATACTGATTAACCATAGGAAGGGGAGGGAGTGATGTTCGAAAATGTCAGGAATGCAAAACTGGCTTCCACTGGAAATAGCCCAAACTGAGTAGCAAGTCCAGTATGCAGTAGTCTTTGGACTATGTCTTCCAGATGTTGGACTCTGGATCAATTGCTCGTTACATTGAAAAAATGTAAGGAAATAGGGAATATAGATCCATCTAACATACCGCGGCACAAATGGAAGGACCTCACGACTCTGCTGGTGGCGATCTTCCAGGCTTATTACGCCAGTGATATATACCACTACCTTATGAGCTTGAAAAATATATTAGTAAAAAAGAAAAGTATATATAGGCACATAAAAAAAGCGTTCAAAGCAGCGCGAAAGTCGGGATGGTAAGAATTTAGGACTCGTCGCGAAACTCGAGGATCGCGAAACTCGCATAGCATGAAACTCGGGAGGGTACTGTAGTGTACCTATACGAAGATTTTCTCGACCAACATTAACTGTTACGCTACACCTGTCAATATTAAATTCCATCTGCCACCTAACTACCCACTCGTTGAACTTATCTAAGTCTCCCTGTAAACTATTTACATCAGCCTGTGATCTTATAACCCTACCTATCTTAGAATCAGCAAACTTACTGATATCACTGCTAATCCAACTATCTAAGTCGTTGATGTAAATAGAAAATAGTAATGGCCCCAAATTACTTTTAATTACTATTAATATCAACCCTACTAAAACAATGACGAACACTAATATATATACAGGGTGTCCCAAAAGTCACTATACACTTAATAAATCAGAAAAAATACACAAGAAACTGAGTTTATTCATATTTTTAGCATCAACAAAGGAGTCATTGCAGTTTACTTGCTAGACTTGCCATCACGTTCCAATGCCTTGAAGACCAGCTGTATACCTCCACATGAGCACCTCCATTTTGACAACCTTCAGCCACCTCGGACGCAGGCCTCTCCGACGTTTTGCAGCATCTCTTTCCCCGACCTCGCTGCAGGCGTGCGGATTCTTTCCTCAAGCTGTGACAGGTCACGGGGCTTAGTGGCATACACCTTGCTTTTGATATAGCCCCACAGAAAAAAGTCACAAGGTGTGAGGTCGGGGGAGCGCAGAGCCCGGTAACACAACCACCGTTACGGGGAAAAATTACCTGGAGATGCCGAGACAAACCCGAGAGACCTACACATGATGATATCACCATGTTGTGAGATGACATTACTCCTCATCATGAAAATAAAGCGGGAAAGAAATCCATATACAGTCAAACCTCGATATAACGGACTAAAGGAGGGGAGGAGTGGTCCGTTACAGCCGATTGTCCGTTATAGCGAGGGTATTTCTCAAGGGTGGAAAAATATATGAAGAAAAAAAAATTGTGAAATAAATGAGAAATAATCACACACAACCAGACTGTGTAGATATGTTGGGAGGTAAACAGTGACTGGCACTACATGCTGATTTTGGTCGCTCCTACAGGTGAAATAAATGAGAAAAATCTCAAACACAACCAGACCATGTAGCTATGTTGAGAGGTAAACAGTGACTAGCGCTACATCAGGGATTTGGCACACTTGCCCACGACTGTTCGGGACTGGTATTAGGAGAGGTAGTAAGTATCCAGGCTCGCTCATTACTGCTTGGTATGCTATGAAATTTCATTATTTAGTTGAATGTAGACATATAATCACATTTGAATTGCTATTATTCATACATATGAGTAAAGATATGAAAATACTTTCAAGGCGCTCATCCACGCCTGGCAGCGCGGCCGCGGCAGCAGCAGCAGCATCATGAGACATTATAATCACCCCAAAATAGATAAAAAGGAAGAAAACGTCTCCGTAAAGTGATGGGCTATCCCTAAAATGTTGATGCTTTCTCTCACCGTCTGGTAGTCAAGCTCAAGCTCTAGTGAAAGGTAAACAAACTACAAGCCAGATTCAGCCATGGCTTCCAAAGGTATTGCTTATTATCATGACTAATGCTCATTATTATATATATTATATGGTTGTGAAGCGCAGTTCTATACACGTGTCACTATTTAGATCAGTGTAGCACTGCGTGTCACCTTAGATAAGGGTGATTTAGGGTGTTGAGGTGACAGGGAGACGTAGCAGCGGCCACGCCCATAACACTAATAGTCACTATTTTGAACAATACACACCTTCTACCACTAATCACTAGCAACACAGGCTCCTTCCTTATATATCTTAATATGTGATACATCAAAACTCCTTAAAACCCAAGTATTCCTAAGTAAAATGAAAAAATAATACAATTATGTTGAGTGACAATTGGAGCGGCGAAAGCGATCTGATGTGGAAAAAAAAAAAAAAAAATCACGCAAATGGAGTCCGTTACACCCGAAGCCGTTACATCGGGTTGTATATCGAGGTTTGATGTACAAAGTTTTTTACTTAGACTAAAAAATTTACGACTTGACTTTCGAGGCGGTAAATGTTGATAAAATTGTCGAAAATGTTGAAAAATGTGTAGAAAGATATAACATACAAAGCAGGGGTGAACGTTTGTTTAAAATAATGAACAAAAAAAAATGTTGAAAAAAATATGCTTAAAGAAAATTATAAAATTACACATATAATTTAAAATAACAGTATTTTTATAATATAGGCCGACTTACGCCCAGATCAATTAGCCCGGGGGGGTTTTGTAACCAATCAAGGTCGAAAGTCAACCACTGGGTGTACGTATAGCCCCTTTTAAAATGGATGACTTACTCCCAGGAATCACAAAAACTTCCATGTGATGATTTATTCCTTGGCAGTCGTCTCTTAGCCCAAAAAACCAATATGGCGATGACGTCTGCTGGCTTCAACCCATGCGACTCCGACGCTCCCCCCATAATACCCCAACCCTTCGCCCCATTTTTACCAATACAAAAAAAAAACGGTCCAAATTGGATGAAAAGTGGTGGGGAAATGAAACTATAGTGATCTGCCCCTGCTATAGATCACTGACTTTTTTCCCCTTTAAATTTGGCGCCAATAAACCAACCAGGGAGGTCCCGTTGTCGAGCATTCGGTAACGAAAATCAATGAAAAGAGCGAGAAATTAGGTCCTTTTCAATATACGAGATCAAAAATCAATGCTACAAATTTAAAACTGGGGGGAGAAAAATTTCCCAAATATCAAAATGCGCCCCCTACAAGTATGCATCTGGGCTTTGAGAGACAATGATTCAGATGCGCAGAGAAAGTTTGTGGGCAGGGGAAAAGGCTCGCCCCCCTCCCTTGCCCCTTCCCTTTCCCTCCCCTCTTTGTATCATGGGGCTACCAGTAAAAACTCGTTTTGCTTGTATTGGCCTTGTGAGTAAATTTTTAGTGTTTTTGTGTTATTTTACTTTGTGTGATTTTCTCTTTCAGAACCCTTTTTTAAGAATAGATAGTACAGTGGGGAAATTAGACGCTGTGGTTTTTGTGTTGGTTTAGTTTATTTTAGCTTGAAAAACAGTCTTGATGGGCCGGGAAAAACATTTTTACCTTAGTTATGTATTTCGCTATACAGATTTCGTTAAAAGTATGCCAGGGGGAACCAAACTGCTCATACTTCGGGCCCCCCTGTTAGGGTGATGCCATGTCGGTAATTTTTTAAATTGCTTTCATAAAAGGCAATGGTGAGTGTTTGCGATCAGCATGTACACGCCAAAAGTACGAGAGGCTAAGTTTTGCCCGAGGGGGTTTGTAGGCTATCCTCTTTAAGGGACCCAGCTGATTTTTTAAGAAATATATGACCCAAAAAATGAAATGAGTAAAACGCAGTAAAAAAAAGTTTTAGTTCAAAAAACATGGTGGAGTTTACAAGGGTTTTACGAGATTCAGAGGTATTAATAAAAATATTTTAGTCCTTTAGGCTATTTTTAACTGATAGTAAATTTTTTGCCGGGATAGCAGAAATGAAAAAAAGAAGGTGAAAAGAGCCTTTTATAGATTTCCTTCTCTACACTAGAGAAGGAAACAAACTTCTTAATAAATTAGAAACGGGAAACCCAAAATAAAAAACCAATCGGATAATAAAAGGGTTTGGTTTTGCAACGTTAATAACATTGTTTTACTGCACCCTGTGGATAGTATTCACTGAATTATTATAGCCACATCCGTCGGCAACACCAAGACCCGGGATCTTTTTTTTGCCGATGAGCAGAAATCTTTGCTGGTCGCTGGAGGCCCTGGTTGATGGTTCCGAGGGCGTGCAGGGGGGCAAACCTTTTGGGGGATTTGAGGTCTCCTTGCTTAAACCAAGGTCCAGGTTTTGGAGACTTACTAGATAAAAGCAGTACAGTCGTTCATGGTGCGGGAGGACTTGAGTTTTGGAAAGTTTTACATCCCTTTGGTAGCGCAGCCCCCTAATGAGGGCGGGTCAGTCAAAAATTTACGGGGATTGGATAGCCCCGGTGCTAGGGCTCGCCGTGGGAGTATTTGGCATTCGGTACCGTGCAGGAGGACAAAATTCCGAATCTTCAAGCGCTTGCGACCCCTGTCTAATTGGTTGGGAGACAGGACCTAAATAGGGACTTGAAGGACGAAAAATCCCTTTTGGTAATAAGTGTCTTCGCAGAATCGGGGGATCGCTGGGATGATTACGTGTAAATCGCGATTGCACGGGAGACTAATCGGGGCCCTTACCCTATCCTCAACCCCAATTGGCTAATGGGCTTTGGGGCACGCTACCCTAAAACCCGACCCTTCCCATGGGGTTGTATCTAAAAAGGGGGAAACCCGGCGTGGAGGAGGCTAAAAGGGGCTCTGGCCGGGGAAATTTTATGTTTTTGTCGAGAGCGCTGTAGGGAAAAGGAGCCTGCATGGAGACTCGCGCGTGGTGACCCCCGGATGCGTCTGGGGTTGCCAAGGCGACGGCCCCCGGGTTCCCCCCAAAGGATTGATGATTGTCGGCATAGAAAAATACAAAATCAGAGCAGTTTTGGAATCATGAGTATTTGAACCGGTTGATTGGAATTTTTGGGGTCCCCAATTGAGTTTTGGGAAAATTTCTGGGAATCTGAAGTTCACTGTCCCTACTTTCCTTTTCGCTAGAAACTACACGATTAGGGGCCCCAAAAACAAATAGTAGATTTTTCCTCGAGGTCTAAACCCCATCCACCCATTAACCTTATGGGGTGATTAAACTGTCTTCCTTTTTTTTTTTCGGGGAATGAGTCATGGGGAGAGGAGTTGTGATGACAAATCCTCAATTCCCCATCCTTTCATACTGAAGCGAAAGGAACACCACCATCATTTTGTATTTTTTTAAGCCTTTCAAAGTGGTTCCCCCATAGCGATCAACATTTAATGGGAGTGGCGATGCATGTTTTAAATATTAGGGTTCGGGGTTTACCCCAAATTTATAAAAAGCAGAATGTTACAAAAAAAAAAAGGAATAGTCATTTATATTACCTTGTTTTTTGGACCCAAAGGGGGGGCCAAGGCAGAAAGATCCATTTCCCCCTGGCCAAACCTCATTTTATATATCCCAATCCTATCCGTACATCCCCCGATCGTCACACAAAGAAAAATAAAAAGCTTAAAGATTGTAAAACATACAAAAACCGAGCAAGTTAAGAATGGAACAGAAATGGGAATGGAATGTAATTAAACAAGTGTAAAGTGATGGAAATTGGGAAAAAGCAAAGAGATATAAAGGGCCCATATAAATGGGAAATGAAATAATTGTAAGGGCAGGAAAAAAAGGACCTGGGATGATAATGCAGAAAAACCCTACAAACCAGAAAAAAAAAAAGGAATATAGGCCATTGTAGGCCCCCATATAAAAAAAAGCATGTGAAAAAGTTGGAGGATAAAAGGAATGGAAAACAAAGAGGACAAGCTAAAGAACTTTTTTTATAGGAAAGGTAAAGGAAATAAAGTAAAAACACCGAGTAGAGAAGAAAAGAGGAGACTTAATAAAAATTTTTAAGGAAAACAAAGATGGGAAACGGACAATGAGAACACTGACTGGGAAAAAAACAAAGGAAGGTCGATACAAAAGGGACATACAAAAAAATAAAAAAGGGGAGATGCCCTGAAAAACTTTAAAGAAGTACAGTTTCCCTCATGAAATGTAGAATTTTGGAAGGAAAAAGAGGAGGTGATCCCGCACAAATGGCCCCAAATTGAAAAAAGACTGGAAAAAATGTAATACAGAGCCCACCAGTTAGCCAGGCCCTGTAAAACACAACTAGGAAATACAGCTAGGTAAACCTCCCCCCTCCTTCTCACTGCAGAAACCTGATATATCAGTAGGGTTCCCAAACAAGAAGGAAAAAATGAAACATTTTTTTTTTCACTTGCTCGTGTTTTATTCTTTTCACACATGCATAAGAATTTTTTGTGAAATTAATAAATTCGGAGAATTTTTAGAGGTCGCGAAAAAATAAAAAATTTTTCTAAAAAACCTTAAAAAAACAAAAAAAAACCAAAATCCCCTTTTTAGAAAAACTTATAAGGGAAACCAAAAAGACCGTTTTTTTTTGTTTCCATTCAGAACCCTTCTTTTGAAGGTCCTCCTTTTTTTTCCCCGCCCCCAATTTTTCGATGGTGGTGGCTAACTGGAGGAGATACTTCCCTGTGCGGCCGACTTTCTGGCCCCAGTAGCGCTGGACTAGGGCATCCCCCGCCCGCGGCATGTTGCCCATCGAAGCTAATTGCCCGTTACCGGGCCTTTGAATCTGTCGTCCCCTCCAAAAGCCGGGTTTTTGCAGGAAGCCCCGTCCGCGTCGAGTTTCTAAAGAGGACGTGTTTCGAAGGGACGAAGGACGAGAGGGAGGAAGACATCGTCATCTTTTTTCCCTAAAAAATCGTTTGATTCCTTCTTCGAGGCGGGTTTGCCCAACCCTTGCCTTGCTTCTTCTCCCACTCAATCCTTGAGTCAAAGAGGCCAGCCCCGCGTTTTCCCTGGGAAACGTACCACAGTGGCGTCGCAGGGCTTTTTTGCTCCCTTGGCAACGGTTGGTGGGGTATGTCTTGAGGATCTCGGGGAAGAGCACTCGTTCAACAGCTTTCAAGAGTGGCCTCATGCCTTTTCTTCAGTACACCAGAGAACGAAGAGGGCCACCCGTTCCCCCCGGCTTCTCCGACCAGTCAGCGACAGCGGGGATTCAGCTTAAAAGCTTGAGGCAGTAAGGCCTTGGCCATCCCCCGGGCTTGAGGAGAGCTCCGGGACGGCGGAATGTTTGGCTGGCCCTTTCCCCCCGAGGAAAGGGTAGGGAGAGACGGAAATTTTCATAGTTCCCCCGGGTGGTTTCTTCGACATCGAGCCTCCTTCAGGAACCCCAATGCGTCTCCTTAGCTTGCGGCAGTGTCATTGGTGGCGAAGAACTCTACGGGTCCTCCGATTTTTCCCCCGTCTCTCTCTGCGAGGAATCCACGAAGGACCACGATCACGGAGTCGTTGAAGTTTCCCAATGTCGGCCCAAAGGGAAGGCCGAGGCTGGTTCGAAACATCCTTGAGGATACCTCGGGCATGAGGCGGCGGGCCCAACCAAAGTAAGTTTTGTCCGAGTTTTTTGTAAAACCAAATGCAAGCCCTTTTCACCATGCCATGTTCAAACCCGGGTGTCGAAACAAAAGGGCGATGATTTTGTCCCGACGCCCCGTTTTTGTCCACCCCCTTCAAGACCACTGCAGCCATTTTTCGCCAGTCGAACCCGAGCTTCCCGGGACCCCAAGAAGGAACTCGGCTACTTCCCCGTGAGGAGGACGGCATGCGGTCCTCCGTATCGCCAGAGAGGGAGGGAGGGTTTCCGTCCCAAATGCGGACCAACCTCTCGGGTATCTCCGGTTCCGCATTCCACGATCTTCGGGGCGCTTGCTCTCCCCCCGAAATTCGTTTCCGATGGCCGTGCTTTTTCGGACCCCCCATACTCCCAATGTCCTTTCCCAAGAACTTGAGCGGTAGCTGCAACGTTGACGTTGCTTACCGCCCCCGACAACTTCTCTCCCCCCAATTGAAATGGGGGTTAAGACCCCTTCCGGAGTTTCGGGCGATGTTTGAGTTTTTTCCTTGGCTTCGGGATCCACGAGCCGGTGATGACGTCCGACACAGGATGCTGCGCGGGAAAACTGTTTTTGGTTGGGATTTCTGCCCTCTCGACCCTGGCAATTTCCCGTGTTTCACGTTCCGGCCCCGTTTTGAGTCGGTTCCGCGCTGACCTCTCTCCCCCTTCACTGACGAGGTCAATTCCCAGCCATGGATGATTCCCCCTGTTTTCCCCTTGACTCCGAAGGAACTCCGCCCTGCCCTTTCACGTTGCCCTTGGAGAAGGAGGATTTGGGCGAGGTCGAAGTTTTTGGGAGGTCTCCTATAAAAAATTCCCCATCCATCGATGTTTCGACCGTTTTTGTTCTTGTTTTTCTTGGGGCATTGTACGCCTTTACCACTTTGACAGCTTCGTCCCGGGTGTATTACTGTAGTGTCGGAATCCCGGCGCGCACCAAAGGGGAAAAAACCTCCCCCCACCCCCTTCCTCTCCCGCTCGCCGTCTTCACCATCTTCCGGAATGGTTTCTTTGCCCTTTCTGGCCTAGATCCTGGGAAGGCTTAGGGTCCTGAGGAGTCCCCCCTATTGTTTAAAAAAACTGGCTTCTGTGCTTGCCCCCTTCCCTGGTCAAACTTTTCCGTCGTCAATTATTCCACCTTTCCTTCTTGCTGGAATTTTTGTCACATCCAACCTTTTCCTAAGAAGAGTGACCGTTTAATCCTAAAACTCCCGTTATACTTTGACTTCCTGCCTTTCTAAATTTTTTTGAACTATATTAATAAGAGTTTCAAAAGATCTATTCTCACAATCTTCTATTGATGTCAGTACGGTTCCAAAAGGGCGATCACTGGCGATTTTCTAGTTTTCCTAACGAATTTGTCATCCCCTTTAGGGGTTTCGGTGAAAACTTTTGCTTTTGCCCTTGACAAAAAAAGTTTTGATAGAGTTGGCACAAATTTTTAATTTCCAAATCCCCTCATTGGGTTTTTTTTATCCTTCTTCTGTATTCATCTAATTTTTCTTTCAAACCGTTTTTTGCGCTATGTAGACGGACTTGTTTTTCTCCTAAACTATCAATGTGGTTTTTCCCAGGGTTTGTCCTACACCCACTCTCTTTTATTTTTCTTTAATGATCTTAAGTCTAACTCAAAGCCCTACCACTCCTACGCTGAGATTCTACCCCATTTTTTCAAGTGTTATTAAGTCCAACTAACAGGAACTAAGTGATTCACGGAAGATGCCAGGGCGTCTAACTTCTGATCTTTCTATTATTTCTGTTTGGGGAAAAGCAAACCTTGTTTTTTTCAATGCCTCAAAAACCCAATTTTTCCCACCTATCCTCGAAAAAAACCCCCCGATAATTTCCCCCCTTTTCTTCAAGACACTCAACTGTCCCCTTCTTTACAATAAACTTTCTGGACTACCCTTTACAAAAAACTAAAAGGAAATCTCCATCTCACCCTTTGCTAAAACAGCTTCAAAGAATTTGGGTTTTCTGTGGCATCTGGCCTTTTTTTTTCCCCCTCCCAAGTTTGCTCTCAAAGGGGGGCCCTTTATCCGCCATGTATGGAGTATTCTCACTGTTTGGGGAGGACCCCCCCCCCATACAGCTCTCCTAAACAGGGTTGAGTAAAAGCTTTTCGCCATCAACCCCTTCCTTGACTCTTCTTAATTTTTAAATAAAACCCCCGCAATGTTGCTTCTCTTGCCTCTTCTACCTTTATTTTCAGGAAACTGCTTTTCTAACTTGCAACTGCATGCCCCCCCCAAATCCCGCTGCCCGCTGCACAAGATTTTCTACTCTTTCCCCACCCTATTTGCCATTTTCCCTAAGCAAGAGTTAATCAGTATCTTTACTTTTTATCCCTTTCACGGGGTAAACCCTGGAACTCTTTCCTGTTTCTTTTTTTTCCATTTCCTATGACTTAAATTTTTTCAAATGAAAGTAACAAGAAACCTCCCGAACAAAATTGGCCCTACCCCTTTTTTTTTTTTGTTTTCTTTACTGTCTTCTTTATAGGGATGGCAACTAAGGGCTTTGTTTTACCCTTTTTTTGTTGTCCCCTTTGGGCCCAGTTCCCTGTGATTTAAAAAAAAAAAAAAAAAAAAAAAAAAATCCCCCGGTGGCGGGGTAGTAGGGGAGGAGGACCTGCTCCTTCGATGTATCGGGCCCCGGGTGATTTAAGTTGGAGCCTTGCGATCAGCCAAAGTTTATAGCGGCTTTGTTCCCGTTGATAACCTGAGGGAGAAAAAAAGGGAAAATTAGAAAAATCTAAAATTCGAGTCAGTCACCTATATTTTCACTTGTGGGGCCCCCCTAAATATTACTAAATTTCCCCCCCAAAAATTTCAACGCAAATTTTGTTTTATTATGAGAAAACCCGGAATAACACCACGGGCAACTTTTCAAAATTTTTGCTTTTTGGGACACCCTAAAGAGTCATCATTATCATAAGACAGATCGCGTCTCCCAAATTATGTGACTTTTCGTTTTTAGAATGAAAAAAAATCTGAAATTTGACCTAGTCCACGGGGCATGGAGATGGAGAAAGCAACGGGAGCGGGAAGGGAGCGGGGCTTGGCCTGCCGGGGGAGGCTCTCGCGCAACACGTAGCTACAAGCCTGCAGGGCTGCCAACATACAATGGTCCTCACTCCCAGCAAAAAAAATAAAGATTATAGTTTTTAAGTGGAATAGTGTTGATGTTATTAACTGATGTTTCAAAAATTTAAATAAAAAAGAGGTACAAGAACTAAAAAATTTCAGTGATATACTAAATTTTACTAAATTTTCCGTTTCATGTTTTTTCTATGCAAAAATAGACAGTTGTAAGCAAAAAAAAATCAGAGAGTGTAACAATAAAGCCCAGCCATAATATAAAAAAAATATATTTTGTTCTAAAAGATAAATTAAATTACCCCAAAATACAACAAAATCGGCTCCGTAAATATACGTACTAAAACTTCTCCTAGGAAGTTTTCGTTTTTTTATATTTCGTACTAAACACTTCTCCCCGGGATGATATGGAGTACGTACTAAAAATTTTATGGGGAAATTGTCCATAAATAAATCCGCGGGTAACCGGGTTTTTTGCGGCGGTTACAAATCCCCCAGTACTTTGTTTTAAATTTCACGTCGAGGGCTTGATCGATCTGATAGTCCATTGATGAAGTGAGGGGATAATCACCCCCTGGTTTTATTACATTTCTTTATGAATAGTCTATGAAATGCAGAAGAAATGGTGTCTTACACAGTATATTTTCTGGAGCTAGTCATTAAAGTTTTCTTTGGTCTCTGGCCCTTTAGGCCCCCCCTAAGGCTTTTCTGAAAATCCCCCCGCGGAATCACTACCTAGTGAAAATTGGGCAAATATCTGGGCAAAACTTGAACCCGGATTACTGTACTGGATTTTATATCAAACTCGGGAAAACCACCCACGGGGGCCCCTTATCAATCGAATTCTTCAGATCGATTCTGTTCAGCCCTTTGCTTTTTAAAAAACTTTGGGCGATGGAAAATAGTGAAGCTGGATCCCGTCAACCACCAAAATAGATTATTAAATTCTTTTTATTTTTTTTTTTTTTGGGGGGATGATATTTTCAAGCCATGCACTTATCCGATTCCGCCTTTTAAAGAATACAACTTATGGGGGTTTTAATTAATTTGGGTTTTTAAACCCCCACGCCCGCCCCAAAAAAAGTATTGAGCGATTTACAGGGTTTACAAAAAGGTTCAAGCAAACCCTGTATATTGTAGAAAATTAAGTACATTTTTACATAATAGAAAGGTGCTTTTCCTTGGGAAGACCCGTGTACTTTATTTTGGTCCAGTTTTTTTCTTATGGCCTTGTGGGTATACTTTTATTTTTTTCCCCACAAATTTGTAAATATTTTTTTTTTTTTTCAGTGGGGCCGCAAGCCGCAGTTGTTACATATCATCCCCGACCGACCTTGGGTCATTATAATTATAGTTTTTTTGGATCTCATACTTATTCAAAACAGAAATAGGTAAGTCTTTTTTTGTTTATCTTTCATTTTAATGTCTTTTAAATTTTTTTCCGGGCCCTTTTTTATGACATTTTTCCCCGGAAAGTTTGAAATCTCCCTGCTAAAGACTAGGAAAAGACTAGCCCTAAAGACTAAGTTGGCAGTCCTAGGGGGTTAAAGGCACTAGACTAACACTTAAAGGGCCCCAAAAAAGGGCGGGGGCTGCGCGGTCATTTTTTGAGACACTGACACTTTTTCCTTTCAAAACAATTGGTCTTTTAGTGGAATATTTTTATTTTTCCGGAAAAACCCTTAAAAAACTTTTTTTGTAATTTTCTCACCAAATTTTAGGGCGCCCGGGGTTTTTTTTGAAACAATTATCCCATCAGAAAAAAACACCAAAAAATTAGCCCGGAAATAATAGTCAGTGCTCAAAAAACCCGAGAAGTGAGGGGAAATTTTATGAAAACAAAGTGCCCTGCCCCGCCCCCCATTCGCCAGGCCCTGGTCCCCTTGCCTGCCCGCCCGGGGGGATTTACCCAAAACCGAAAATTTCCAAACCTCCTTACGGTGGGGGTCCCCCCACCCCCGACCCCCTGGGAAGATTATTAACCAACGAACCTTAGCTTAAAAAACCTACAGGGTTGGGGAGGGCCCCCTGGACGTGTGTGTATGCGTATTAGATGAATAATAATTTTTAATATGTTTAAGTTTGAAGGCTACGTGGAAGTTGATTAAAACTACAGTATACGACCCCCCAAAAAAAAAAAATACCACGGCGGTAGCCGTCGTTCCCTCCCTTATAATCCTTAAATGTTGCTTATGCTGCTTGATCTTCACTGCCAGAACCCGTGACATGGACACATGAATTTTTTAAGTACATGGTCCCTCGCATTTGGGAGTTTTTCAACTTGGTGAAAAACAAATTGGGGGTAAGTTGATATGGTACCAGAATCCGAATTTGGCGCTTTAACTTCACTTTTGGCGGGAACGGCACTGCCGACGGAATGCCTCGGCCCAGAAGCACCCCCGCAAAACGCCGTTGGTGTTTGTTATCTTTCTGGCAGCCATTTGACGACTGCGCGTTTTTTTCTCCCAAATGACACCTTTGGTGTTTCGCCTAAGACTGGATCTACAAGTACTGTGGGGGTGGTGGATGGGAAGCCAGGGACATAAGGGCAAGAGCAAAAAAGCGGAGAAACGAGTGTGGGGGAAAAGTTTAAAACACAGCCACAACCACCCCCCCTGCACAACCACCACACTAAATCGTCTCATCAGACCTAAATCTAAATAATTCATGGTAAATAACATTTTAATATTTCTGTTGCTTTTGTATTGCTGGTAAGTTTTTATGTAAATGTTGCTTTTAAGCAGTTTTTAATACGAAAAATGGAGGTCAAAAAGGGGGAACTCTGGGCTTTTTCAAAATAATGGATAATCCATTGGAATATATTTGGTTTTGGGGAAATTTAAATTTTGGCACTGGTTTGGGGTAACTAATACTCGCCAAAAGTGAGGGACCCCTGTATTGATTTCAACGGTGGTGGAGACATGGAATTTTCCTATTTACGTCCCTCAAATGTTTTTTTTCATTGTATCGTTGTGTAAGTGAAAACTGTAAACAGAGAATTAAATTAACAAAGGATGCTAGTCGATTAGACTACGTACCTCCCAAATTTTGGGGCTTGCTTTCTTCCGAAGGCATAGTGCAAAATCGAGGTCGCGAAACTCGGGTATTGAAAACATGTAAAAAAGCTTATTATTTTTGGTGCGAGGTGTAGACCGATTTTTCGCTTAAAAAAAACAAATTTTTTTTCCCCAAAAAAAAACCCTGAACTCAGGTCTTCAAATAAAAAGTGCAGTACAACATTAAAATTTTTTCCCCCATTTCCGTACCCCAGTACTTACCTGTTACAAATATTTAAAAAACCATAAGACATTCAAATCAAATACCCTATTTACGGCTTTTAAGACGCACTTTTTCCCTTAAAAAATTTCCCCAAAAAAACTCAGGGAAAAATTTCCAGATGTATTGTAGGGGGTTAGCTTTGGGAACATTCAATTCAGCTTTTTTTATGATGTAACCCCAGTACGGGGGGGTCCCGAAGATAGAGCAGTTAGGTTCCCCTGGATACTCGTTTTAAAACGAAATCTGTATAACGAAACAGATAACTAATGGAAAATATAGGTTTGGTTCCAGGACCCCAACAATTTTAAAAAAAAAAAAAGAAAGAAAAGAAAAAAGACATGTTTTTCAAGCAAAAAAACTATAGCAAAAACAAAAATCTCAAACTCTCAAATAAGGGGGCAATACCCCACCACCGCACCACCCACCCACCCCACAAAAAAACAGTGAATTAAAAGGGGTGACAGCACAGTAGGGAAGAGCACAAAAAAATCACATAAGCACATTAAGTAAATCAGCAAACAAAAATTGACTCACAAGGCCAAAAATACAAAACAAAAAAGACGTTGTATTTACTCTTTTGGGGGCCTGCGTGATACACTAAATCGAGAGGGCGGTAGGTAAGGGAAAGGGAGGGGTGCACAGACCTTTCCACTGCCCCCAAACTCGTCCCGTGCCTTTAATCATTGTCATCGTTTAGCCCCGTTCACTTTTCCTCACGTTTTCCCAAAATAAGGGCACAGAGGCTGGTATTTCCCCTTACACCCCCCCCCGCCCTCCCCACGCCCCACACACGCGGCACATCTTTTTGCCTTCCACTCACCTCGTCTATGACTTCGTTGTACATTTTTAAATTTTTTTACGTAAAAAAAAGGGCCCAGATAGGTTTGGGAACGCGTTTGTTGTTGTCCCCCGCAGTGTTGCCAAAGGATGTGAATTTTTTTGGCCAATTGAGTACCCCAGCCACCCGAATTACATATTTTTAGATTTATTATCGTACAGCCTTTGTTAAAACATATATCAGTAAATGACTTTTAATTTTAGAATAATTGTAATTTACTTTTGTAAAAAATTGGTAATTTTTCTCACCCATTTTAAATCGTAGCATTTGGGTTTTCGATCTGTATATTGAAATAGACCCCAATTTACACCCTCTCGTTTACGGATTTTCGTATATCGAATGCTGTATAACGGGAAAACCCCCCGTACTTACCCTGTTAAAATATTTTTTTAAAACCCTGACATTTAAATCAACTAAACTGTCCTCATGCTTTTTTTTTTACTAAGGTACGGGGGGAGATTGGTTTTCCAACACCTTCCGTGTAAAGGGAAATTTTTTTTTAACTAGTGAAAGTTTTTATACCCATGTACATGCAGCCATCGCAAATACTACAACATCAAAAAAATAAAAAAAAATTGTGGGACGGTGAGTAAAGGAGGCAGGCAACTTGGAGGCAGGGAGGCGTGAGGGAGGTGTTTCACTCAGGGGCACAAAGCCAGACTGCCAGACGTTTCGGCCGCCAGGCCCCGCTCGCACCGCCGTGGTTCCTTGTTTTTAATTCCCGCCGTCCGACCTGGTGTACGTGTTCAGCCAGCCAACATGCATTTACCACCGGCGTCACACGATCAAAGCTCTTTTTTAGTCCGGAAAATTTTACCCATGGCATTCTCAAAAAGATTTTACTTATACTAATACATTCAAAACTACATATTAACAATACATATATACTATCTTAATCACATAAAGTAGAAAAAAAAAATGGTGATGAGCATGGTTTGAATGAAAATAAATTTAAAACAGGGAGGTCCCCAAGATCGAGCAGTTGGTTCACCTGGCATCTGTAAAACGAAATTTGTATAACGAAAAAAAATAACTAAAGGAAAATATAGGTTTGGTTTCCCCGGAAACCCCCCCAATTAAAAAAAGAAGGAAAAAAAAGGGCAGTTTTTTAAACTAAATAAAATTTTGGGAATATTTTGTAGGGGTGGAGAACCCTTGAGGAACCTAGGCCCTAGATACCTATGGGCTATCCCCATGGGGGAGCTGACCTGACTTTTCGGGGAAAGGGAATTATAAGCTGATAAGGGGGGTTGTGTTGTGGGGGGAGCCGATGTCCCCCCCAGAGATCTCCTTGGTAATTTTTTAGTAGGAAAGCGGGACCCTTTTGGGGAAACCTATGATCACTGGTGAAACCCATGGGGCTATCACAGGCGTGGAGCTGATGTCTTCTTCAGGAAGGCCAGGTGAGCGGGGGGAAAGGGGGTTTTTTAGAGAGGGGAGCGGGGCAGGCCGCCCCCCGCCAAGGAGGGGTTTGGGAGGCTAAACGTCTTTTCATCGTATTTTCAACTGAGTGATTAGGGGAAGTTATATCCCGTGTCATTTTTAAATCAAAGTAGCACCCCTGTGTCACCTTAAATAAGGGGATTTAAAGAGTTTATAGGGTGACTGTTGGCCGAGGGGGGGGGGCAGAGAGGACGGAGAAATCTTGCCGCGGAGCCGCCCCAAATCACAAATATCACATTTAACACACTACCCCCTTTCCACCAAAACACTAGCAACACGGCTCATTTATTCTTTTAATTGAACATTAAAAAAATACTTAAAAGCAAGCATTCAAAATAAAACGAGAATTAGTTTTAGATGCGGGGACGAAGGCGGCAAGGGGGTCTGGCAGCCATTCTTGCCCGGAAATGTATCGCTGGCTGTTTTTGGCGAAAAGTTTTAAAACTGTGTCATTGGCTGGGAAGAGACGCCTTTGCCCGCACAACCTTCCTACTCGTTTTGACCCATCGAGGGGGTTTTAACAGCTTTGTATTCCCTCATTAGGGAAAGTAGATTAGGTTTTGTGCGAGAGCAGGTTTTGCTGGGGCCATACTTTCCTCCTGCTGGCTTTTGCCCGGGGTTTTGAATTTTTGTAGGCCACATTTCGTATGAGCCCCCAGAATTACATTTTTTCAGATGATTATCGTACAAACCCTTTGGTAAAATCTATTCAAAAAGCTTTTTAATTAGTAAAAAATTTTAATTTTTCTTTAGTCAAAACTTTGGGAATTCTACTCACCCCCGTTTTTAATGTGTAACTTGGATTTTCGATCTCCCTATATTTAAAATAGACCCCAATTTTCACATTTGTATATCGGATTTTCGTTATCGAATGCTCGTATAAGGGCCTCCCGTAGTGAGTGGTTCTTTTTTGAAAATGACTTTGAAATGAAAAGTTTTTTGGTGGGTTTGGGTTTTTTTTTTTAAGAAATTTCTTTCCAAAACGGGGGTCTTCAAGACGGTCGTTTAAACTTGCTTGGACGCATCCAAGACAAGCTTAAAACCGTAAAATCGGTAAACTCTCCACACGCTCTGATGTTTACGTTCCCCCGTTAAGGGTGCCCCCAACAGCGCCATCTATCGTCACAAGGTTGTATCAGTTTCCCAGGCTGTCACACGTATCCCAAACTCTTTTTTGTCGGAAATTTCATTTATGACGAATTATCAAAAACTATTTTTCTAATAATATCGCATATAAACTAAAAGTTTTACGTACGCCAGAGAAAATGGGAAAAGAACAACAGAAAGACACTTGGAAGACACCGCCCCTCCATCGTGGGGGAGGCGGTGGCCGATGGTTAGCGTTTTTGGGGTGGTTTACCCAATGTTGAGTTCGAACCTTCCGGGGCAACTCTTTTTGGGACTCCGTAGTGTAGGGGGAGCACCTCGGCTCCCAACGAGAAGTTCCGATTGATCCGCGGGGGGAGCGGAAATAGAGGGGGTTTCCTTAAAAAAAAACCCGGGCCCCGTCCACCCAGCAGTGAAGGGACGGGTGTTTGCATGTGTTTGGACCTTCTCCCAGGGTGTGGCTTCGGCCAACAAGAGGATTTTCTTCCCACCGAAGTGTCTTTCTGTTGTTCTGTTCCAGTTCTTGGCGTACTACAATTTTGCTTTTTATAGGATATTATTTGTAATAGTTTTTTTTGAATTTTTGCCAGGGGGATAATTTCCAGGGCTGAAAAAAGCTTGATACGTGGTGATACACTAGGGCCCGCATAGAACGGGTTCGCATAGAATGAGTCCCTTATAGAACGAATACCCCAAAAATTTTTTTTCCAAAAAATTTTTTTTAGGAAAAATTGACATATAGAATGATTCATCAAAGTAGGGGAAATGAGGGGGAAATTTTATTTAAAAGGGGCCGAAATTTGTACGAACAAGGTTTTTTGCCCTGGGATGGGGGGAGGGGGGGCACGGCGCAGATTGTCGCCACGGAGGGGGTGAGGATGGGAGGGTGGGAAACGGCGGTAGCGACCGCGCAGTTCTATCCATTTTTACCAAAAAAAACATTCATGGTAGGATTTTAAAGTGTGATCCTTCACAATACGTCGTTATCGTGATTTTTTTTATGGCTTTTATTTCCCGGGAACTTTTGTCGTTGTTTTGTTTTTTTAGGGCGGAGGATAACACTATGAGCCTGGGATTTTTATGAGATATCACAGGCGTAAGTACCCACCCAAATACCACGTTGGGAGGGAATTTAGACGCTAACCGCCTCCCCGTGTCTTTAGGAAGGCACAGGTGAGGGGGATGACAGCATGTTGCCGGGGGGGGGGGACGCCCGCCCCACCAGCAGGGGGGAGGTCAAAGGGGTGACGTTTTGGGTTAGGATTTTTAGAGTGTAGCAGTACACTGGGGAAGGGAAGCTTCTCTTTTCTTGTAACTGCTTTGTAGGGTCGCTTTTTAGGTCGGCGTCAAAATCGGGAGACACTGCAGCAGAAAGTGTTTTAAAAGTCCCGGAAAAAATTTCCCGCACCAGGGGCAGTGGGGCTCGGGGACAGACGGAAGATGGGCGGGGAGCCGGAGTGAAGTGGGCCCCGGCTAGGGGGTAGGGGACATCGAGGACACGGACTTTTTTTGATCCACGGCTGAGGGGAAGATCCTGGGTTAGGCCCATGGGGGGGGTGAGCCCGACCAGGGGGCGTTCGGTGAGGGCACGCAAGCAAGAGTCAAGCCGGCTTTTGGCACGGAAAAACCCTTTCCCCGTACATAATACCCATTTGATTTAAGGTAACAACAAAAAAAGCCCATTTCATCATTTTTTTTTGCATAACTTTTCATTTTATAGGGTTTTGGTTTTCATGGGGTGAAGAGTATAAATGTACGTGTACGGACGGGAGGACCGACGACCCAAAATCAATTTTTTTCCCAAGGGTTTTGTATTTTTCCTATTGTATTTTTTAGGGCCGAGCTACATCGTTTTAAATAGAGCGAATTTACATAGAACGACCTCGTTTTAAAAAAAATTTTTCGGGTTTTATGTGGGACCTTGTGTAGCCTGTGTAAATGATCAACAACACTTAATGACGATTTATGGCGCTGTTTACGGCAGCCTCAGGGCGGGGGCGTAAACATCAGAGCGGGGGGAGATTTGTTTTAGAAGTTTATGGTACAGTAAAACCCTTATAATCGGCACGATAGGGGTTGGCCCTTGCCAGTTATTCAAGGCCAGTTATGAATTCCTCCTCTGATATGGGTAAAAAAAAAAAAAAAAAAAAAAAAAAAAAAAAAAAAAAAAAAAAAAAAAAAAAAAAAAAAAAAAAAAAAAAAAAAAAAAAAAATTGTCACAAGCATAAAAACTACACTTACCAGTGAACAGGTAGAATGTGCTGGATTTGATATCAAACTCAGCACAAATAGCACCGCATGGACGCACCTGCCACCCATCCTTGCCAGTACTTTCACCTTTTCCTGCAGGCTCAGGCTCTTCAATTCCATTCCCTTCCTGCTGGAGACACCCTTGCGTGATGGAGCTGACATCTTGATATACAGTACTGTATGATGTAATTCCAAAACACGTAAAATAGGTGGCAAAGTAAAGCAAAAGGTCTGGTACCAGCGCGTAGGCTGAGCCGTGTTTTTGTCGTCCAAGCACCGTCTTGGATTACGAATCTCAATCCAATAACACTTGCTGAAATGTGTGTTATACTACTTTGTGATATTGTTTGCAATGTTTTGCATTGATTATTATTCGGCTCCTACCAAGCTTGTTGTGTTTTTTTAAGCAGAAACCAATCCTTTTTAATTTCGACAAAAAACGGAATTCGTATCCAAGACGGTGCTTGGACGACATAAACACGGCTCAGCAGCTGACAGCCTACGCGCTGGTTCCTGACCTGTGCTTTACTTTGCCACGTATTTTACGTGTTTTGGGATTACATCATACAGTACTGTATTTCAAGATGTCAGCTCCATCACGCAAGGGTGTCTCCAGCAGGAAGGGAGACTTCAATGAAATTGAAGAGCCTGAGCCTGCAGGAAAGGTCAAAAGGACAAAAATACTACTTTATGCGACTAAGGCTTTGCCGAGTGTAAGCAAAGAGATGCAGTTATAACAGCAATATGCTGAGATACATTATTTTTTGTCGACTTTCTGTTTACATGTTCACACAAGAGGTTGGTGAGGGCATGATATACCGAGTGAAAACCAAGAGATGCAGTTTAGGGGAGGCGGTAGGTCAGCAGAGTGGTTAGCGTCACGAGTGGCGTTCTCGAAAAACCCGAGTCGATCCGAGTGAGACCCATAAATCCACTTGAAATCTTTCTGCACCATCGAGTGGCCTAAGAACATCCACATGCCCTGTCCATTAACTTACTTCGACTCGCGAGTGCATGGGAGGACACAGGGGGGCGGCATGAGCCTCTAATTACAGGTGTCACTATAAGAATCCTGCCTGCGCCACCACTGGCGAGGGCCAACATCACAGCCCTCGAGTGAGCCTCCAGGGCCTACCATCCCACCCTGGAGCTCACTGCCTACACGCGCTATAGGCATAGATGTAATAAATAAATAAATAAATAAATAAATAAATAAAAAAATAAAAAAAAAAAAAAAAAAAAAAAAAAAAAAAAAACTTTGTCTTTGCCTTGCCGAGTTATATCAAATTCCGAGTTATACAGTGCCGAGTTATAAGGGTTTTACTGTATTTGAAATACTTGTAACAGGTAAGTACTGAGGCACTGAGTACTGAAGAAGTACTACAACATTCGTCTTGGAAGACGAATAGTATTTTTCAGGGTATTTTTTTTTTTTGTGAAAAAAGTTAGCTTATAAACCGTTAAAAATTCAGTACTATACCTCGCACACGGAATAAATAAGCATTTTTTCAGTGTTTTCAATACCCAAGTTTCGCGATCCGAGTAAGCGCTATGGCTTAAGAAGAAAGCAAGCCCTAAACTCGGGAGGGTACTGTAGTTTATCAGACTATGCATTACATTTGTTAATGGTACCGTCCATCAGAGGAGAGGAGGAAGAGGAGGAGAGGACCTGTAGATAGTATGCATGACGTCACGAAGCTCCGCCCCGAGCAAATGGCTGGCTGACAGTGGCTGTGCGGTGATGTAAACAAAGGGCATAAGACTTCCCCTGTAAATGCTGGTACAACTCACGCTTACTAATCTCTTTTTGAGGGCTGGAAAGTGATGATGGTGTCATCTGTCATACTATGTCCTCCAGATGTTGGACTCTGGATCTATTCCTCGTTACATTGAAAAAGTAAGGAAATAGGGAATATAGATCCATATAAACATACAGTGGAGCAAAATGGAAGGACATCACGGACTCTGCTTGGTGGTGATCTCCAGGCTTATTACGCCACAGTGATATTACCACTACCTTGTGAGCTTGAAAAGTATATATTATCACTACCATGTCTACAATTCTTAAAGACTAGTCAATTCGCACTGCAGTTTAATACACAGCTTAAGCACTGCAATGTAGTAATATTAATGAGCTGTAGCTAATGTGTTATGAAAGAATGGTGACTGGTGTGAGGAGCGGAGGGCGGCGGAGAGAGCCTAGCCCAGTCGCTTACACAATCAGTGAGTAGTACAGAGGGTAGCGCGCCTGCTTATACCCCGATTGATGATGATATTTATTTAGTTAATAGCTACTTTATACATGGGACTGCAATTCATTAATCAGAAAACGAAAATATCAATGGAAAGCTATACAATACCACTTCTACTAATGCTCCCCATTAGCTCTTATAAAAGCCCGCCTGCGCCACCACGGCGAGGGCAAAACATCACAGCCCTCGAGTACAGGACTACCATCCCACCCCACACCCCTAACGGCACGCTAACGCGCGCAAGCGCCACACCACACACACCACACACCACACCACACACCACACACCACACCCACCCACCCACCCAACCCACCCACCCACCCCACCCACCCACCCACCACCCACCCACCCACCCACCCACCACTACCACCCACCCTACCCACCCACCAACCCACCCACCCACCCCAACCCACCCACCCACCCACCCACCCACCCACCCACACCACCCACCCACCCACCCACCCACCCACACCACCCACCCACCCACCCACCCACCCACCCACCCACACCCACCCACCCACCCACCCACCCACCCACCCACCCACCCACCACGCACGCACGAAAAAACATGGAAAATGGAAAATGGAAAAAGAAAAAGACCAAGAAAGCTTACGAAAATAATTGAAGATCAAGAAAATGAAAAGAAAAATCTGACCAAAGAAGTAGTCAAAGTAATCAAACAAAAGGAAAATTTAGTAACAGATACAGTGGACAAAAAGAAATGTGTCATAATCTTTGTTTTGAAGGAAAAAGTGCTGCCCAAGAAAAATTTGAGAGAAGAAGAAAAGAAAGTGTCAAATTTTTTTTTTAATGTAGTAGGAGAAAATACGGAGGTAGAAGAAGAAATAGAAGAAATACATAGGTTAGGCAAATATGAGGAGGGCGGGGCCCACCCCTTGAAAGTTAAGTTTAGGTCACAAAATACAGCACTAGATATATTGTCTAAGGCATGGAAACTGGCAAAGACAGAAGAATATAAGAAAATATGGGTAAGAAAAGATATGAATGAGGAAGAAAGAGCCAGTTTGAATGTACTGTTTAAAGAAACCAAAGAAAAAAACGAACTGAGGACGGAAGAGGAAAAACAAATTCTATTGGAGAGTTTTGGACCAAAAACTGAAGAAGTGGTATCTAAAAGAAAAAGAGTAAGAGCAGACAGTTCAAAGGAAAATGAAGTAGGATGGCAGGTATCGTATACAAATATAAATGGGCTAGAGTCAACATTATCAGAAGTAAACGATTACCTGAGAGCCAAGAAACCAGACATATTAGGTCTAGTTGAAACGAAGCTGAGTGATTCTGAGGATGTGCCAGTTGGGGAGGGTCAATATAATGTATGCAGGAGAAACAGAAACCAGAAAAAAGGAGGTGGTGTAATGATGTTAACAAGGAAGGATGTGGTAGTAGGAAATGTGGAGAAAGGAGAAGGAATGGCAGAGGTGTTGAAGGTAGAGTTGGTGATGAGAAAAAGAAGAAGAAGAGACTTAGTAATCGTATACGTTCCACCTAAGACAAATTCCTGGGGGAGAGAAGAGTATCGAGACATGATAAGAGACACAAGCAAATGTTTAAAGAATACGATGGAAAATAGTGAGAACATAATTTTGATGGGAGATTTTAACTGCAAAGAAGTTTGCTGGGAAGAATGGTATACTGAAGGAGGAGAAAACTCATGGGGTGGTATATTGTTGGATTTGGTAATGAACAACTCAGTGGATTAAAGAGAACACAAGATTCAGAGGTAGCGAAGAACCATCAAGACTAGACCTACTATTGACGAAAGAACTGGAAGTAATTAGTAAAGTAAAGTATCAGTGCCACTTGGAAAGAGTGACCATGTACTTATTGAATTTGAAATAAATGATAGCAAAAAAGAGGGGAGAAAAGAAGAACATAAGAAAGGAAGATACAATTATGGAAAAGCAGACTTTGACGGATTAAGAACATTCTTCGGAGAGATAGACTGGAGTAATTTCCATGCAGCAACGAGTACCCAGAAAAAATGGGATGAGCTCATCCGAATTTACACCGAAGGTATAAATAGTTATGTTCCAAGGATAGTTATCAGAGAAAAGAAAAAAAATGAATGGTTTAACAGAAAATGTGAATTAGCAAGACTAGAAAGAGAAAAAACATGGAATAGTTGGAGGAAAAAAGGTGGCAGCAACCTTTGGGAGAAGTACAAAACAACTAGAAATGAATATGTAAGAATCCGAAGAGAAGAAGAAAGTAACTATGAGAGGAATATAATAGAAAAATGTAAGAATGAACCGAAACTTTTCTATAGATATATTAATGGAAAAATGAAAAACAAGGAAGGAATAGATAAGCTGAAGGTAGAAGGCATAGTGTATGAAGATGCATTACAACAGGCCGAGGTGATGAATAAGTGCTTACAGACTGTATTTACAAGAGAAAGTGAATTTAAAACGAAAAATATAATAGCAAAAGAAAATATAATGGAAGACATAAAAGTAGACGTAATAGAAGTAAAAAGGCTAATGGAAAGTCAAGATGTGAGAAAAGCCCCGGGTCCAGATGGAGTGACGAACTGGATAATGAAAGAGTGCAGTAACCAACTAGCAGGAAAATTACAGTGTAATTGAGAGTTCACTCAAGGAGAGCAGAGTCCCGCTTGATTGGAAAAGAGCAAATATTGTGCCAATTCACAAAGGAGGAGACAAAGAAGAACCACTAAATTACAGGCCAGTATCATTAACAAGTATAGAGGCAAAAATGTGTGAAAAAATTGTGAAGGACAGATGGTTGAAATATTTGGAAGAGACAAACACACTTGCAGGTGGCCAGTTTGGATTTAGAGGAGGAATGTCATGTACAACAAATTTATTGAGCTTTTACTCGAGAGTGATCGATGTGACACAGGAAAGAGAAGGGTGGGTCGATTGCATTTACTTGGACCTAAAGAAGGCATTTGACAAGGTACCTCATAAGAGACTGCTCTGGAAGCTAGAACATGTAGGAGGATTGAAGGGTGGTTTGCTGAAGTGGATGGAAGACTTTTTGAGCAACAGAGAGATGAAAACAGTAATAAAAGATCAGAAGTCAGAATGGTGCCGTGTGATAAGTGGAGTTCCTCAAGGATCAGTATTGGCCCCAGTGATGTTCTTGGTCTATGTAAATGATATGACAGAAGGAGTGAACAGTTATATGAGTTTATTCGCTGATGATGCTAAATTACTAAGAAAAGTAGAAAGTAAAGAGGACTGTGAGGATTTACAAAAGGATCTAGATAAGATTTTCAGATGGAGTCAACTATGGGAAATGGAGTTTAATGTCAAAAAGTGTAAAGTGATGGATATGGGCAGTAGCAAAAAGAGACAGAGAGGAAAGTATTCGATGGGAAACGAATGGATAATCAAAACAAAGGTCGAAAAAGATCTGGGAGTATGGATTAAGGGCAATTTGTCACCAGAGAAGCATATAAGCAAGATCACAGGAGATACATACCAGTTGCTGAGGAATATAAGAATGGCATTCAAATATCTGGATGAAGAAATGATCAAGAAATTGATAACATCTGTGATTCGACCAAGGTTGGAATATGCGGCAGTGATTTGGTCACCACATAAAAAGAAGGATATAAGGAAGATTGAGGGAATACAAAGAGCAGCCACAAAAATGGCTCCAAGCCTGAGAAATTTAACATTTGAAAAAAGACTTTCAAGACTAAAACTCCCAACACTTGAGAAAAGAAGAGAAAGGGGAGATTTTATAGCAGTGTATAGAGCATCAATGGGTCTGGAAAAAATTGATAGAAATGATCTGTTTGTGTGGGACAACAGAAGTACAAGAGGTCATGAGAAGAAATTGAAAAGGACAACAGCAAGAGGGATATAAAAAAAAACCAGCATCCCGTATAGAAGCATAGAAGCCTGGAACAACCTTGATGCAAAAGTGATTAATGCAAGAAGTAATCAGGACTTCAAAGGCAAACTGGATAATAGTAGATTTGGAGACGGGACAGTACGAGCATAGCTCTTTTCCTGTATGTTATAACTAGGTAAACTAGGTAAATAAATAAATACACACTAAAAAACAACAACTTTTATGAAGCAGCGTGAAACTCGGGGAGATAATGCGCGGAAAGTCGGGATGGTAAGGATTTAGGACTCAGCCTGAAACTCGGGAGGTTACTGTGTGCATAAGGGAAGGCGGGAGCAGAGTGGTTAGCGTTTTCCGACTGGCGTTCTCGGTGACCCGAGTTCAATCCCGAGTGAAAAACCATAAATCCACTTTAAATCTTTCTGCACCGTCGAGTGACCTAAGAACACCCACATGCTGCTCAATAAATACCTTCGACTGTGAGTGCATCGGAGGACACGGGGGCGGCATGAGCCTCTAATCACAGGCATCACTATAAAAATCCTGTCTGCGCCACCACGGGTGAGCGCCAACCATCACAGCCCTCAAGTGAACCTCCAGGGCTAACAACCGAGCCGTGGAGGTCACTGCCTACAGGCGCTATGAGGCATAAAGTAAAAAAATAAAGACTTTATTATTTTTCTAGATATTTTTATACAAAAGCAGTACAGAGATGAGTCATATATAGTGAGTCGACCCTTAGAAAGCTTTTGTGGTACAAAGAGTCTAGTACTGTATGTGATTCTTTGTCAATACCTCTTTACTTATCTTTTTGTGCCTATGAAACTTTGACATCACTTAATAAAGTATTTTCATTCCATATTTGTTAATCTGTATTTCTGTACCTATTGGAAGACAAAACACTATTCATGATAATGCTATCAGCGATCAAGGAATGTAACCCCGTTCAATCCATGAATGATTCCTTGAATATATGAGAACTCCATATAAGTTTAGGCTCTGTCGAATGTATCTGCTGGCATCATACTGAGCCTATGGTATACACCAAGTCCGCGACTTAGAACCTTCAAGCTATAAACTTTCAGAGATACGAACATTTTATCCTTGAAGCAAATTGGGCCACTTCAAAGTAAGATGAAACAACTTGTTATTATAACCTTTACAGGGAGGTCCGTTATACGAGCATTCGGTATACGAGAATCGATGATACGAGAGGTGTAAATTAGGTCTATTTTCAATATACGAGATCGAAAAATCCAATGCTACGACATTCAAACTGGGGTGAGTAAAATTATTAAGTTCAAAATACTCGCCCTACCACTCCCAGGCTGGACAAAGGGGGATTGGTTGACCCCAGTCAGGTCACCCCTAGCAAGCCGTGACCTGAAGGGTAATTAAGCATATGGCGCGGCCTGACATTTAGTGGTAATAGCCAGGTGTGGGCTCCAATCTTGGGACCGCAGTAAGTCACCCCTAGCAAGGCTGACCTGAAGGGTAATAAGCATATGGCGCGGCCTGATCCTGAGTGCGTTAAT